>CBVK0102205456.1:0-13293 GCA_900067695.1 Picea abies
AAAAACATTTCATTTTAGAATGTGAGGCCCTCAAAGACAGCAGGAAAATTATGCAGGTATTCTGGCATCTAGTTCTTGGGATAATTTATTCAGCAAAAAGTTTGTCGAGAAACTGAGAGCGGTTATTGTAAAACTTCACAGGAAAAAGGCCGAATACAAAAACCAAATGAAAAAACAATCTGTCCCATAAGCTATTTTTAGCCTCGTGGACGTTAAAAATTTCTTTTTGTTCATATTTTGCCAAACTCAGAAACAACAATTGGTTTTAGATCACAAATTCGAAAGGCATTTTCTGCCCCAACACAAATCCGACAAAAATGCCAAGCATATTCTGCACCAACACACATTGGAAACGTGTACTGAATTTTGTAAACAACAAATATCTTATAAACCTCTTAACCAAAGATTCATTCCCCTTGTAATTCCGAGGCTAAGGCTACGGCTACGGCTATGGGAGGTTCGATAGGCAGGTTCGGGCTAGGCTCGGAGGAGGAATGACTGCCTGGCCCTTAGGTCGGTTCCCATTAATGTAGAATTGCCATCCACAGCCCCTATGCAAATCAACCGGAGGAAGAGGAGCTTAAAGCCAGTAAGTGCAGTGCAATGCAATGTGAGTTGTACTGAATTGATTATCAGATGGTTAAAGATATGATATGACATTGCTCTATCTCTGTGTTGGCAGATATTCTGATCAATGTCGGGAGCTAAGCCAAATAAGAAAGGCGGAGGAGGGAATGGCAAAGGCAAAGATACCTTTATTGCCACAACAGCGGGAGTTGTGGTCTTTACAGGGATTGGATTGAGTCTGTTCAAGGCCTTTAAGTCTAAAAGGCTTGCTGAAGAGGTTTCCCCACTCCAACCTTCATATGAGGCTGTTGGAGATGTACGGGATCAGCCCCAGACTGAAGCGACGGTAAAGGGATTTAGTTTATAAATAAATGCCAGAGGCCTCTTATCTTGGTTGGATTTTATTCATTCTCGATAACTTGGGAGCTGGGCACTAATAATTTTTGAAAACTGGGATTCGGGTTCTATTGATTTTTGATAATTGGGACTTGTCTTTTGATTTTTGTAAAATGGGATTCGGGTTCTATTATTTTGAAAATTGACATTGAGTTTTATTGATTTTTGAAAAATGGTATTTAGGTATTGTTGGTTTTTCAGCTGGGGATTTGGGTTTCTGCTGATCGTTGAAGACTGGGGTTTAGGTTATATTGATTTTTTATGTGATTTGGCCTTTTTTTGGTGTATATTAATGGTGCATTTGGGTGCAGGAGAAAAACAACGATGTTGTAAAAGAAGTGAACGATGTTGTCAAAGAAGTGAACATATTTGGGTTTCATAAGGGGGGCAACAAGAAGAGGTCAAGCCAAACGATTGAGATATTCAAAGGGGATAGTCTTTGGAGTCTCTCTCGGAAGTATGGGGTAAGTCCTGAGACTTCCAGTAACATGAAGAATGAGAATTCACCCTTCTGCAGATAAGATAAGAATGCTGTTTGCCTGTTACCCATGAAATTGTTTGTCTTTTCTTTTGAGTTAAATTTTCTGATTTTGAGTGAAGATCAGGGCTCCATGCTTATCAGGCATCTGTGTTTTCACCATGGCTTGCGAGGTCCACACTGTATGCTTACGAATTTTACCCTCATGGTCTAACTGTTTCTGTTTACGAATTTTCAATCATCATGGTTTAACTTTTCAATTACTATAGTTTAACTGCTTACGATTTCTCTCATAGGGTTAAATGTGCAGTGGAGATGAGGTCAGAGTGCTTGTCATATTTATATAAGCATATTTATCTTAATGATCGGATGAGGAAGTTAGGGTTTGTTCGAGTGGGTAAGCAGTCTTGGAGGCACTAGATGAATATTTATTTGTGTCCACCGTGTAGATTACCCCTCATCTTATGGTGGTTAGTTACTCTGATTTTCCAGAGTATCTCTATGACCTTAGATTAGCTATGATTAGAGGTAAGTCTACAGTGTGGATAGGAACGCCTATTGTTTGATTCCTATGGAGTCTCATTACATATGTTCCCCCAAGGTTACCTGTTATCAATTAAACTGGACCTCTTTGGAATAAAAATTGTGCTTTACATGGTTCCATTTCTCACATATGATTGTAATTTGTTAACTTATTTCAACATACTATATTGGTTTTTTAATTAGTTGTCAAATTGGTATTACGAGAATTTTCAATGTTTCGATTAAAGGGTCGCATGTCAAAGAGATTTTAGCGATGTTTAAACTGTCCAATTCATCAGGCCATTAATGCCTAATTCCAAGTACAGTAACTATATCTGCTTTTATGGTGCCAATTCTAAGGATCAAGAAAGCATTGCAAATGTTTATCCATTGTTATTGTCAATAAGGGAATACAAGTGTTGCCCAAACTCGATTTATGAAATTGAGTGGAAGATGTAAGTTATCAGACCCTGTATTTAACAAATATCTTTACTCTTTGTCCCACTTTATTGTAGAGCATTTCTGAGCCTAGTTGCTGTTCAGCTTTTTCAATGCATGTGAATAAGTTGCCATGTTGTTCCCCTATATTCACTGTATAGGACTTTGTCTAACTATTTCTGTTTCCCTGGTTGAGTGCAGGTTTCAGTTGATCAAATAAAAGCCGCAAATAAATACACTGATGACACCATCTATGCTGGAGAGAAACTTATAATTCCCTGAGAGGGATATGCGAGCTCAGATTATATTTGAAAGCTCGTACTACTGATTATCATGGAATGTGTATGTAGTAATTTGTACGACAACCTCAAGTTCCCAGTCTTGTTTAGATATAAGAGGTCTTCCAGTTTGAGTTTTGGATTGTTTATGGTAGTGCGTCTGTCACAAATTTTAAGGAAATATGTGATAAGCCAGTTGGAAATGTATTTGTTGTGTTTATACAGATTTCTTTTAGATTTGTCACTCAGGGGCATGATCTCATATTCCAGAGATACCTTATCCATGTATCTTTGCTATGTCGTAAAATGCAAGTTGAATGCTAATCATGCCAGCCTCCAGTGATGCTTTTGAAACTCATGTAGCAAATGGCTGATTGGTGTGCTTTGCATGGCAATGCTATCCTGCATACAATTAATAAGCTTATCGTTGTAATGAACTCTTGTATTTGGTGCCTTCCCATTTATTTTCTTAATAAGCATGATGCTTATGCTTCTTTGGTAAAATACTTGCTACAAATGGTGTTTGGAAGCAAGAAACAGTTTCTAAATGTTAGTTAATGTTTCCAATTGCTTATTCTTCAGGTTCATTTTTCATTGAAAAAATTGAAGGTTTATGTCAATATTTATTTGTTTCCCTTGTGGTATGTTAAATATATACATTTTACTTTACTCTTATCCATACGTTATACTTCCTAATGTCCAAGTCTTTGGACTGTCATTTCTATTTGAGAGAAGGTGCCATAGAACACACACAGCATTTGGAGATTATGGGTATTAGAAATTCTAGTAAATGTGGATGGCTATCAAAGGAAATGGGTGTGTTTATATATCATGCTAATCTTGTTAGAAAGTTTACCTCGAAGAAGTCTTCTCCATCAGCAAACGTGAGACTATCCTGGACATTGTCCTTTTCATCAGCACCATAACGTCTGTTCTATAGAAGATAGAGAAGGGTGCACTAATAGATATAGGAAGAGGTGCATCATTCAGATAAAGATAGCGCATGCATGCACTAACCATCATGCAGGAGCCACCAGTGTTAGAATAGGATAAAGTTCCTTATATTCCGTTAATGAGATAAGGCATTAAAACTAAAGGGACAGTTCCATTTGTTTTATTTTTAGTAATTTCTATTTTTTCAAGGCGTTGTCTAAACATTTGACTTTTTGAACTTTTTCACCGGAATCAGGCGGAACAGATCTTGGTGAAATCACCATTTTCTGTTGTTTAAATTGCATTTTTGGATGCATAAATAGATTCAGCACCCTGAAAAACCCTCGGGGCATTCGAATTATACAGACTCAATCACTCAAATCTGGAGTTCAACAATTTTTGGCTAGATTTCAGTGAAAATTGATAAGAAAATATGCCCGTAAAAACTCCAAAAAGTCGAACGTTTAGACTATGCGTTTTTTGAGTTTGACCTTTAGATAAGGTGCAGATTCCAAAGGGGAATGCTTTACCTTATCTTGCAAGCAGATCTATTTCAACAATCCTAGGCGACTCATCTCAGTCAAGAAGAGATGGGTGAGGGTACAGATCTGTAGACTTTTTAGTTTTATTTATTCACAGAAAATTCTGTTCAGTGAATTTTCTTGTAGCAGATTTATTCAACAGTAATGGAATAGTAGTAACAGGGATTTTTGACAGTCATCTACCTGTTCCGTTGTATGTTTTCTAATTGTGTGTGTTTATAGATTATAGAAAGATTCAAATTGCAGTTTTGATTAGCCTCTAATTTCACACTCAGTTTCCTGTAGGAGCAGAATATGTTTACCATGTGTTAGAAAAATTCATCATGGTATTAGAGTGGTTTGTTGAAACCTTCTAGGAATCCTTGAATAGACAATGGGGCTGCTACTTGTGAGAGGGAGTTGTCGGGAGGTTTCAGGGTGAGATACCCATGATCCGTGCTTGAGAAAAGCATAGTGGACATGTGATCAGGGTGTTTTTTTGTAGGCTGCTAATCTGTTTTTTTTAGCAGAATATTCCAGTGCAGCAGTATGACTACATTCAGTGTCAGATAGGAAGATGGATTGGAAGGCCCCTCTATCTTCATCCCGTGGAAGTGTTAGTGGAAGATGTTGTTGGAGCAGGGGGATCTATGGGACTTTGTTGAGGAACTAGTTGTAGAGCCCACTGAGCCCATGTTGTTTGCATATTATAAAAAAAGATCCCATGTTGTCTGCATATTATAAAAAAAGACGGCCAACGTCAAGGGAGTCGTTCTTCACATATTATAAAAAAAGATGGCCAAGGTCAAGGGAGTCATTCTTGACTCTGTGAAGGATTATTGGATCCCTCACATCGTCGGGAACACCACGGGAAAGTGTATGTTTGATGCTCTAGTTACTCTATCAAAGTGAGAACATCAATTGGAAGATGTTGTTGAGGAATAAGCTTAGAGCCACGCGAATGAGCGAGACATATATTGTAGCTGCCTACTTGATGAAGATTATTGAATTCTATGATCAACTTGCAGCAATTGGAGAGGAGGTGAAGAGGTAGTACCCATCGCATTGAATGGGTTCTCTTTTTCTTGGAAGCCTTTTGTTTGTGGGGTTTGTACCTAAAGAAATTTTCCCACTTTTGTGAGGCTATGGGATGACTTCATCCAGGAGGAGATGAGATTAGACATTGTTGTAGGTATGGAGGAAGATGACCAAAATCTTGCCCTCATCAACAAGATGAAAAAGGGCAACAAGAAAGGAGGACCTGGGAAGGGTTAGAAAGGGAAGAAAGAGGATTCATGTTCCTCTACGTCTCCAACTTGTTGTTATTTGTCCTGGACATAAAATAGAAGTTGTTTTGCAGGCAATGGAATTAACTTGACCGGTGGTAGTTTAGCCAGTAGCCTATCTTGTGGATAAAAAGTGTAGTTATAGGTTTGTTATCCTAAAGTTATCTTTAAGTTATATCGAATAGTTATAGGTGAAAAGCCTAAGTAAGAGGTTCTAAGTGATCAAATAGAAATAGGTTAGGGAAGGAACATATGGTTATTAACATACATAATTGACTCCTCACATTGACGAAGGAATTACAAGCAAATAAGTACCTAAATTGACTCCTCATTACAGACAGAATTAACAGACGGAATGAACTCACTAAATCACTCATCATTGACGAAGGAATTACAACCAGAATTATCACATTTCGATCGAAGAGTGCATCGTCATATAAGATCATCAAACTTTATCTCCATGAATCAGGGAGAAACAGATGGTGATTACATACGATATTTTAAACCACCATTATAACATTGTTGAGCAAGGTGCATCATTTATAATATAAACACACATTATACCTAGAGAATTCTTAGTACATCGGAGCGATTGAAACTAGCATTCTTCATCATGAAATCTCGAAGCAATTCGTCATGAAATCTCGAAGCATGCATCATTTATAATATCATTACGCATTTACCAAGGAAAATATCTAGAGCTGATGTGTGAAGATTTCAATTACAGTGACGGGACCAGATACCTCATCCCAACCGGGATGAATGGATAGCGACCGAAAGGGGTTGAACGTTGTAGGTGGTGTTTTGGCTAGCTTGTTCTATTTGGCTTGACACTTTAGATTGTTCATGGCTTTACTCGACTTGCATTTACTTGGCTTTGACTTGACTTCATTGTCTTTACTTGCTTCCCATTGTACTTTCTTTCACTTGCCTTTCATTCTCTCTCTAAACCCCGAACCATTATACTTTTACTTGCCAAACCCCTATATAAGGAAATATTATTAAGAGATAGTACTTCACTTTACTTAGGCTCAACAAAATGAGAAACTCGACTAAAGAAAAAGAAACGAAACATAGGGACCATGTATGAAGACCTTCAAAGCAACTACAAGAGGCCTTCTAATGACTTGACTTTTTTATTAGCAAAACCACCATGACTCCTTCATCCGGCTTCACACACCATATAGTAAGGAAGAAGCAGTCTTATCTAGAAATATTAGAAGGGTTCTCTCCAATATAAAGGGTTCTCTCTAATCAAGGCAGGAGCTTATCTCCTCGGTATAATAACTAGTACTTACAAAGGGTTTATTCTTTAGGGATAAGAAGAGGGAATTATCTCTATATTAAGCTTTAGATAGTTCTTACTCAACTATAACTCACCACAGGAATCTACTGAACTCATACTCCTCCTTAGACTGAACTTAGTATCTCTTGTTGAAGAAAAAGTATCTCTTGTTGAAGAACAATAGCTCTTGTTGAATTCAATGTTGGTCTTCTTTGATAACAACAACAGGAGCCACTGCCCTTATCAATACTCCACTAGGCTCGGTGAAGACGTCCATTCATTCAACAGGTCACACCCCAGAAAAACCAAACTATGAATTAGGTAGGAACAGATGGTGAAGACACAGGGCTCATTAGGCTTATAAATCATCAATTTGATCCATGGTGCATCGAGGTCATTTCTCTCTATTAAACAACTTGGATCATGCAGGGGAATTTGGAGCACTGAGCACTTCACTTCAATATATCCACTCGAAAAATCTACACACGGAGAATATCCTACTTACTTTTTAGTCTCCACATTACGGATTATTTGGCATCGCATTTTATAGCTTTTTGTTAGGAAGGTGCATCACACAATTTTCCCTCTCATTACTAAGGGAATAACTTCGGGTGAAAACGTTCATTTCTCAGGTTCAAAAAAGAACTATGAGGGTTGACCCGAACCAATGAGTTGAGCTCACTTAGGACCACCATTTTACTTAGGACCACCAGTTTCACTTACAGACCACTAGCAGGCTCTTTCACTCTATAGGGCTAACGATCTCACCTCAAGAATGATACAAATACACCTAAAGGACGTCTATATATGCGCATCATATTTGAAGTAGATACAACAAACAGATTGTCCACGAAGTCCATAGGGGTATCTTACCCTCCATGAACGTAGAGGCAGGAGAGAACGAGCCACGCTTGGATGGAGTCTAGGGCTAACATCGCTTGGGGGCTTCACATTCCTAGTGCATAGCATGCACATGGAAATACTTTTAGCAAGCATGCACGGTCAGTTATTTGTATCCTTCCCCGTCTAGAGGGTCTCATGCCATCCCATAGGCTGGAGAGAAGTCGATCAATAAGACAGTCGCTTCACTTCGTTGTCGGGGGGGAGAATAGAATCTATAAGGAGCACACAACGGAGATGAACTTGACCAAAAACTAAAACCACTAGTCAACCCTTTACCGAACGTAGCCATCTTTCCCTCACATTGTGGTCCTGATACGTATCAACCAGGTATAGTGTGCACAACTCAAATCCCTAATCAACTCTGAAGTATATTAATTATTTATATATGTAATTACAAGCAGTGCACCACTTATTTCCTTGGCCCTGGCTAGTGACCGAAATGGGATAGTCAAGTAACATGAAATAAACACTTCTTTCCAATTACCTATGTTATAGAAACACTATATCTATTCTCTATCTCCCGATGGTCGATTCTTTAGGCTTGTACCTCGCCCTTCTTAGGTCGGGTGATACACTTAACGTAACCTCACTTCCCCTTTTCACTCTCCAATTTACCAGGCCGCTACCCCTCGGTACATCTCTTTTATTAAGCTTTGTAGGATTATTATTCAAGCTTGACAGGTACGGATTCCTTTAAGCTATCCCTCCTTAAGCAGGCAGGCGACAACCGAACCTGCTGGTAACCGAACGCAGAAGGAGGCGAAGTGATCTATCTATTAGTTCGAAAGTGCTCCAACCTAATTGCATTAATTCAAGTATCCCTCCCTATAGAGTGAAACCCTGCCCTGCACACCTAATAACTTGCCATACACCCGATAAGCCAATCAATGCAGATAGAGACCGCCCCATAGATAGATCCTACTAGAGATAGATACTGCTATAGATAGATATCGCGATAGATACCGTGCAGTCCGCGTTGCAATTGGCCCTGGGAATGTTTTTTCCCCCCTACCGATTCCAAGCATGCCAAACCTATTACCGTCACCCACTAAGCACCCCTTGCACACCTAAGCACTTTCCGTACACCCTAAAAGCTCTCTTTACCTGCCTCACTATAGCTTGAACCCCGTAAAGCTAGATACCCTGCCTCCCTCCCGATTGATTCGCTGCCAATACGATTCACCGACATTGCTCCGATGCGAAGTTGCGGAGATGCAATTTTAGGTGCGGCAATGTGAACAAGCGGCTTTCGAAGGGAATAAAGTAAGCCCCAAGGGGAAGAGCCCTTGGAAACCAGCATGCACCCTTTAGCCCCATAGCTGTAAAGTGAATATAGATTATATAACCAAGTGGGTCTAGATAGGAGAAACCAAAATAGAGTCTTTTTTACATTCGAAAGGTAGATGTTTCCTTTGCCTTTAGACAAAATACTTCTTCCCATAGATTAGCTTCGGGGAGAGCGATCCTAGGAACTAGTCTTCCTATCCCGGATGTCTTGCTAGCCAAACTTAAAGGAGGGATGCTTGTCTTCGCCGAACAAGTTCCCCTCGGTAATGGTAGCTTGCTGTTGCCCTTGGTGTTTATATATGTGATTACTTCAGAATCACGACAAGTATTAATCCAGACTAAAATAAATTTCCCTCCCCTGCTCCTTGCTTCTGGCCTTTCTAGCTTCCCTTATTCCTTCTTCATTCAAGTGGGTTAGGGGCTAGTTCATACCAAAACTCATCTTATAGCTCCCCTGCTTATCGGGGTAGGTCTTATAAACAAAGGCTCCGTCCATTGCATCGGGTAAGGTATTCTTTCTTTCCTGTTTGACTAATGAAAAAATATCTTTCTAGAGCATAGTAGCCGCATTAGGATGCCCTGCCTTCCTGTAAGCAGACTTTGTTTATATACTGGCTTACTCAAGAACCTTCGAATTTGGATCCCAATGCTGCATGATTAGGTGGATGTCTTCTTTTGTGGTCTTGTACTTTGTCTGGACACATTCCTCTATCGGGTCCTTATTTGCTTGTATATAGACATGGTTCCAGTTTGCCCGAAACCACGCAATCGGGATGTACACCTCTACTAGTTTTGGTGAAATTCATGGTGTATCCTTGATGCACTTTTGAATCCTTTCATCATACATAAATAACTTCACATTAGTGTCTATTAATCTTCTTTTTTTAGTCATGTACCAAAAGTTCTGATACTTAGCTGCCCTGCATGGCTTACCTCTTAGATCCAAGAACTGTGCATCCTACGATTCTTCCCACACTGTGAACACAATCAAAATTAGTAGCCATGGATAATGGAATTCCATGCCTTTATCCTATGCTTCTGCATAGTGAATGAGGAATTGGTTCAATAATAAAGGAACCTAGCTCATCGAGACCCTTCGACACACGTCTTAGCTGCAACTATCACTCCCGCTAGAACTTAGTATTTTTTTCATTTCCTCAGTAACTTTCACGTCAATGCCTACGTCACAATCCTTACTATTGGGTCGCATATACTTGGCACATCCAACCCGCGCACCTCTCTGATTGTGTGAAATTTCTCTCACATTGACTCTGATAGAGCCTTGTCATTTTTCTTATCTGTAAACCACAAGGTTGGATCTTCCCCCTGTGTTGGTAAGGCTGTGATTATTGCAATCAGGTCTGTATCTATAGATATTTTCCTTTCCAGCCACAAATACCCACCATGCACACAGGTTAAGAGAAACTTAACACATGCATTCACCTCATTGCTTATGCCGAAGTGTGGGATGTCGAATAAGTTTAGTATGCCTACTCACTCCAATCCTATGGTCCATACCTTTATCACGTGTATTCTCTGGTTCATTGCTAGATCTATGCTCAGTTCCAAGTATTGGTGCAATGCAAGTTCATGGAACTTCTCCATGTATGTGATATCGTGTTTCACATATTTGAGTTGCAACACCCTCCCTAGCATGTCTTCGTCCATGATGACCCCATCTGGGATGTCGGGTGCCAATTCATAGTTGGAAGTCTTCTGCAATGTCACTGGCGTGGCATAATCCTTTCTTGGTGGAATGTAGTCTCAGGGAAACCTCATCTCCAACGATGATTCTCCTGGAGTCTCCTCAACCTCTACTTCTACTATTTGCTCTCTTGTTCGAGCTTTCTTTGGTATGAGTGTTGTTGCTTTTGGTGGTACCATTTCTGTAAATTGGTTACCAACGACAACTTCTTTGTCTCTGGGGTTTTTCTCGGCTCTGCAATATGGTTCTTGACTCTCTCTTACTCACATGCAACTCTAAGTGACAATGACCAATGCTTGTCAAACCTCTGTGACTTTTGTGCCCCTTCACTAGTTGTCAATGTCCCTTCATGCCTGAATTAACTGTCTAATCCACCAGTGGTGTGATGAATGTTTCTTTATTACCATATCTTTCGTTGGATTTGTGCTTCATATTGCCAGTCTATCATGATCCCCGACAACTTTTTCCTTGTATGTTTATGCGTCATCTTTATGACTTGTCATTAACGATATTTAACTGTCGTTTTCGCCTTTTAATGCCTTTAACGGTCATGATGGTCCTATTCCATGCATTTCTTCTATGTGTACCTAACTTTCTTTGCGTTGTTTCTTTTATCTGCGCAACACTCACTTTTTCTGCACAGGTCTTGTTGTTGTATCTCCCTTACTTCTTCCCATCTTACCTTTGGTTTTCTTTTTTCTTTTTCCACTTTTTGTTTGTTTGTTTTTTTTTCTTTGCTTTACTTCCCTACTATAATACAACTTCTATGGTACATGTGTTCTTGTGCCACTCATATTAGTGCGTAGATTGTTGATCGTCTCTATAGAGTTTCAACTGACTTCCATTCACCATTCCTCCCAGGACTTCTCCATTTAGTGTTTCCAACTGCGCAACACCTGCCTCTGTCACATGCTTAATCACATATGGTCCTAACCAATGCATTAAAAACTTTCATGGATGCTGCATAAAATTACTATCGTATAGTAATACTAAGTCCCCCACTTGAAACTTTTTATGTTTAATATGTGTATTAGGCCATGATTTTTCTATTGCCTTCTGAACTTGCTGATGGAACCTTGTGACAAATTGAACTTCCTCGAGCTATAATAACTACGACAATCTCTCCTCTTCTAAGCTAATGTCAGAAATACCAACAATAATTGTGATGCACAAACTCAGTACAATGAATTCCATTGGCATTACTGCTTCTTGCCCAAATACCAACTTGAAAGGTGTCTTTCCTGTCAACTTTTTTCTCGTAGTCCTGTATGCTCATAATATTACAAGAACCCTCAAGTCCCAATCATCTCTCCCTACATTGCAGATATTTGTCAACACAGTCTCTAAAATTTTATTGAAGGATTCTACTGTGCCATTAGCTTGAGGGTGATACAATGTGCTCCTATAATGGTGAATTTGAAACTCCTTAGTTAATGCTGCAAGCATCTTAGTCAAGAAGTGTGTCCCTTGATCACTAAGTAAAATGTGTGGGCATCCAAATCATGTAACTACATTCCCAATCATCTCTCCCTACATTGCAGATATTTATCAACACAGTCTCTAAAATTTTATTGAAGGATTCTACTGTGCCATTAGCTTGAGGGTGATACAATGTGCTCCTATAATGGTGAATTTGAAACTCCTTAGTTAATGCTGCAAGCATCTTAGTCAAGAAGTGTGTCCCTTGATCACTAAGTAAAATGTGTGGGCATCCAAATCATGTAACTACATTCTCAAATAGAAACCACACAATAGTCTTCGCGATGCAGTCTATGATTGGTGTTGCTTCTTGCCTTCTGGTCAAATAATTTGTCACAATGATTATATACCTAGCTCCCGATCTTCTCGCTGGTGGATTGATTGATCAAACAAAGTCTATTTCCCATTTATCAAATGTTTGCAACATAACCTATGGGTGTAAAGGCATCTCATCCCTTCTAGATGGCTTTCCCACCCTTTGGCAAATATCACATGCTTGGAATTATTCTTTAGCATCCTTATGAAGTGTGGGCCACCAGAGCCTCGCGTACAAAATATTCCTCGTTGTTGCTTTACTTGCGTAATGTCCTCTTGCAATACCTTCATGCACTTCTGATAATATCATTGGCCTTTCATTCTCTAACACACATCGTCTTAATATCCCATTAACACCTAACTTGTATAAGTTCCTTGAAATTAAGTGATAGTCCGCTGTTTTAACCACTAATTGTTTCTTCTGCACCACTGTCATGTCCAACGGGGCCATTCCTATACTTAAAAACTGCACAATGTCCGCAAAGTAGACATCCACCATTTTAATTTCAAATAACTGTGCATCCGACAAACCGTCATCCAGATTCCCTATATCTTCTCCTGATAGTATGCGCCATAAGTGATCTGGTCATGCATTCAACTTCCCTGGTTTCACAACGATCTCAACATCATATTCCTGGAAAAACAACAACCATCTGCATATTCTCCCTCCCAACACTGGCTTTTTCCCTAAGTATCTTATTGCATAATGGTTCATATACATCTTAAAATGTGAACCCAACAAATAATCTCTAAACTTCTGCAGTGCATATAACATTTCCAACCCTTCTCGTTCCGTGGTAGTGTAATTATTTTCTGTTGTTGACAACTTCCTGCTTGCAAAAGAAATTGGGTTGTCTATGTCCCCTTCCCATGCTTGAGATAATACTGCGTCTAAAGCTA
>CBVK0102205458.1:0-13215 GCA_900067695.1 Picea abies
CTTCTTCACCCAATCAATGAGATCTCACTCACTCATTCTGTATGTGTCTACTCATCTCACTTAATTTTCCTTTTATAATCTTGATTTTACCATAAATCCAAAAACCTATATCTCCAAAGTTATCAAAGTTTGATATTAGATATCACCTTCACATCATATCTAATGGCTAGGATTTAATTTAACTCACTAATACCAAATAATTAGGAATTTAGTTAAATTAAAGTCACATTAATTACAAAAGTGCATTCACTTTATTAAAGTGAGTCTCATAAGTACTGATAGGAATTAAGGATGAGTCCCATGTGTTAGACATAGACCGATGTGGAAGCACCTATTTGATGCTACATACATCAATAGGAGGGGGGTCAAACCTGTGACCTCCCCCTCATTTCTAAAGTTAAAAAACCCAAAATTTTAACAAAAAATTAAACTATGGGGCACATGCCACCACTCTTCGATCTTGTGTGAAAGGGAGCCACCCCAAGCGACACATTTCCCCTCCCCTTAAATGCATATGCACCTCCTAATCATCCTTTGCACCACCATCGAGGGAACATTTCATTGTTCCCCTCCCACCCGATGAATAGTGGCCTCCTCCACCCTCATTCGACCTGAAATAAACACATTATAGGATCTGGGGTTGTTCTACCACCAAGGCAGTGCCACTTCTATGCTTTAAATTTCCTCAAAGAGTACATGTATTAACAAAATATATTTTTTTATGCTATGGTTTATAGTAGGGGTGGTGGACACAACATCAAGACACACAATTTCAGAATTGTGGTTATTGGTACAATAGACTATCCTTCCAAGTGTTTATGCCTAAGGGATTGTTTGTTGAATCAATCCCGAAATGAATCCATGTTCCACCAATACATCGGGAATTATTATAGTTAGTTAGGGGTCATGATAACAGGTATGAAAAGTGCATGAACGATATCCATTTCCTTACTTTCAATGGCTAAACCCATGACCCCCTGCCCTAAACAACAAACAAATATTTACCCTAAGCTGTGGAATTTTCTCTTAGTGAATTTGGTAGGAATTGATGGCCATTATGACACCTTGAATTCACTAATTTATAACTGCAAAACTAGGGCCAATAATAAAATATGCCATTGGGATGGAACAAATCCCAAGGAAAATTACGAGGTGACAAATTTTGTCATCTTCCCTCAAAATATTTTTTCCAAAAGTTGAAATTCCTAAAATGTTTTTTTTTTGAATAAAATAATGTGATTTTATTTTGAATCAAACATGATTTGATTTAATTTTTTCAAAAGACAAAAATACTTTTAGGGTTGGTCCACTTGTTGCTTTCCCAAAAGTGACAAGTGTCTTGTAACCTAACCCTAGCCTTCTCTTTTCTTATAAATAAGATAAAATATTTTGTATTAGGGAGGACATGTTGAATATATCACCTAAGCTTTGTTTGCTTTTCTTTGGAGTTCTTAGTGATTGTACTTGCTTATTCTCTTTTAGTTGTTGAGATTTGTATGGTTTATAATTGGGGGTTGATGGGTAGTAGCAGATGCTATTGTTGGAAATATTATTGTCATTGGTGTCAAAAATAGGGGGAGTCCATAGATTTCCAAGATAAATATTGCAAGATGAATATTTTTGGAAATGTTGTTTCAAGATTTTTTATGCTTTGTTTGGATACCCTATCTTTGAAGGACTTTTTACTATGAAGACTTAGCTCAAATGGGAGCATAGGATATATAGTTGAAAATCTTATTTCGATAATTTTCAAATGGTATATGGCACTCCCTCTAAATCCATAGGAATGAGGAGATATGAAAGATTATGTCAAGTCAACCAATCCAGAAAGTGCAGGTCATCCCAGCCAGTTTTATAAGTCAACCCCATAAGTGGACACAAAAACATTAGAAATATAGGATATATGTGCACATTTGAAGATCATTGAAGAAACAAGATCAAACATAAGTACGCATAAGAGATATGAGGTGCACAAGAGGAGATGGAAAGTATTTTTGGTGTCTAAAGGTGCACAAGAGGAGTTTTCTTGGAGTTTTAAGGGTGCACTATGAAGGAATAAGGTCTATGATGTAGTAAAGTGCGATGTTTTGAGGTTGCTATGCCGCAGTTCATAATTATATTATGGGAATGATGCTATGAGGTTATCTAGGGAATGAAGGCTAAAGCTAACTAGGGTTTGAAGCTATTTTTGAAGTATGAAGCATGAAAGTGAAGTCATAAGTACTTTGTGTATGAAGATATTAGATTGGTACCTATACATATCTTACTGAGTTGGTGCTTAGCTGAGGGGCTTGTTGTTTCCAGTAGGTTGGTTCCTACACAATATCTTTCCTAGTTGGTGCTCAACTGAAGAGATTGGTGTCTCTAGTAGGTTGGTTCCTACACAATATATTGCTGTGTTGGTGTTGAGTTGAAGAGATTGGTGTCTCTCATAGGTTGGTGCCTACAAACATTTATAAAGATAAGTTTTTGTGGTTTTATCCCACAAGGTTTTCCAAATTAAACTCTATGCATTGTGATTTGTGTTTACATGCATTTACTATTTTAAATTTAATGATTGATTATTGAATGATCATTTAAAGTAAAAATTATGTTATACTGATTCACCTCCCCTCTTAGTATAAGCATAAGTACAACAATTAGTATTAGAGCAGGTTCCTTCAGAAATAGTCTAACCACTGGAAGGTAGATCTCGAGAACACACATGGTTGGTCAAGAAGGTTTATCCACAAACAATAGATCGTATGAAGAAAGTGATGGATATGTTTATGATATTAACAAAGAAGAATTTATGTTGATTTCCATGGATACACATTCTACTAATACAGAAGATGAAGAAAATCATAAAGAAAAATCAGATTAAGAAGAAGAAGACATTGATAGGGAAGTGAATATTGAAGTAGAACTTGTTAGTTCCTTAGAATAAATAGACATACTTGGGGGAAATAATAAAAATCAGAAAGAACAATTGAAAAAATATGAAAAGAAGGACCATGATCTTATTCAAACACAAAAAACAATTGTCATCCTAAACACTCAACTAGAAGAGACAATTTTTTTTTTATTATCCTGAAGGCTAAAATCGTTTCCTTAATAAATAAACTAGAGAAAAAAAGTGATCAGTTGAGTAGAATATTGAAGTTTGGAAAAATTACTTAAACATTGGATAATATTCTCAGTCACTAAAGCTCACCATTTATCAAGATAGGTCTTGGATATGAATAAAAACAAGATAACCCCAAGGGAGATGGAAGCACTAAGGTCACAAAGCCATCACAAAAGGAAAATGAAGAAAATACTAAAAGCTATGCTAATATTCTCAAAGGATCCATAAACAATGAAAGAAGTACCAGGAAAGGAAATTATGACCAAAAAAAAATTTATTCTTTTCATAGGATCAATAAGAATTAGTTCAAAAGAGCTATTCCACCAAGAAGGCCTTTCACAACCCGGTACCAAAATATCTTTGTTGGCTATTGTTTTTCTTACAGTTATTTTGGTTATAAAGCGCTAGATTGTAGAGATTATGCAAGAGGTGATCATGCGAGAGATAGAAATAGAGGTTCTTATAATATTTCAATTAATATTGATTACGTGAGCAACAAAACTAGAAGTTCTCATGTGTTGTTGATAGAAACTACAATTCATTTTCTCCCCTACTTGGTTACAATATTCAATGTTATAAGTGCAATAAATATGGGAATATAACATGTGATTGTAGAAGAAACATAATAAAGTATCCTAAATGAAATAGGGAATATGTTCTTACTAAGAATACAAAAGAATACACAAAAGTGTAGAAAATGAAGCAAGAAGAACTAGAGAAGGAAGAATGTGGTGTAATGTGTGCTCAAGACAAATGAAGTGAATGGTACATTGATAGTGTATTTTCAAAACAAAAGAGAGGGAATTAGAAAATATTTCTCATCCTAAAGGAAGAAAAACAAGGCAAAGTTACCTTTGGGGATAATGCTTCTGCATGGATAGTTGGAAAATGTACCGTTACTCTTGATAATGGAAAGACTAAAACACATAATGTATTGTATGTTGAAGGGTTAAAACACAATCTTATAAGTGTCATTCAAATGTGTGATCAAGGTTACAATCTCAAATTTCATTCTAAAGGATGTGAGATAAGGAAAACAGGTTCAAGAAGATTAGTGGAAAATGCAAAAAGAACCCCGAGCAATGTAT
Organism: Picea abies; assembly: GCA_900067695.1. Lineage (NCBI taxonomy): Eukaryota > Viridiplantae > Streptophyta > Pinopsida > Pinales > Pinaceae > Picea > Picea abies. The sequence continues at coordinate 4,195 of CBVK0102205458.1, forward strand.
ACATTCTCGATGAAGTCAAAGGAGAAAAATATTGTATGGTACAAGTAAATGAAATATGGTTATGAAATAGAATGATGAGTCATATAAATTTGACAATCTAGTAAAATTCAGCAAGACACAAGAAGTAAGAGATATGCCAAGGATCTCAAAACCTACCGACATTGTTTGCAAGCCATGTCAACATGGGAAGCATATGAGAGTTTGTTTTAAAAAAAAGGATTACTCAACATCAAATCCATTGGAACTTATACACACATGCCTCTGTGGGCTAGCAAGAACAAAAACTTTAAAATGTGAGAGTTATTTTATGCTGCTTATTGATGATTACGCAAGAATGACATGGGTTACATTTCTTAAAGAAAAATCTGAAGCATTTGAGAAATTTAAATCTTTTAAATCCCTAGTTGAAAATGAGACCGATTTAAAAATCAAATGCTTAAGATTAGAAATATGAGTTGAGTTTACTTGTTATGAATTTGATGAATTCTATGAGAATCATGGAATTAAGTGATTTTTTTTGGCATCAAAGACTCCACAACAAAATGAAGTTGTATAAAGGAAGAAAAGAACTGTATAAGAAATGGATAGAACAATGTTGAATGAAGCCAAACTACCTGACACCTTTTGGAGAGAATCAGTCAACACAAGAGTCTACAGTTTGAATAGATCACAAATTAGAGTTAACAACAAAAAGACAACTTACAAATTATGGAAAGGTAGACAAGATACAGTAAAATACTTCAAAGTATTTGGGAGAAGTTCTATATAAAGATAAATGAAAACAATTTATGCAAGTTTGATTCCAGAACATATGAATGTATCTTTCTTGGCTATGCATCTAGAAGCAAGGCCTACAAATGCTACAACAAAAGACTGCACAAGGTTTTAGATAGTATTGTTGTAAGAGTGGATGAAATGATACCTCAAAAAGAAAAGTCACATACAAATGAAGATCCATAGGAGACAATCTACAGAGAATAAAAAAAGGAAGAAGAAGAGGAAGAAGAAAACAAAGAACAAAAATAAATAGAACGCTAATATCCAAATACACCATCCATATTTGTTCAAAAGCATCATCTAGAAAATCCGATTTTTGGTGATATACATACTATTGAAATTTCCCTTAACCCGACACCTGACAGTTAATTCTAAATAAATCATTTATTGAATAAAAGTGCAACTGAGTTATCAACTAAGCATTACAGGGGAAGCATAAATAAGGAAACCAAAATCTCACACACAATACACAAATATTTTTGGGTAGAAACCCCTGGGAAAACACCGTAGGGAAAACCAATAATTAGATGATTTTATTATGATCAAATCATGGATCTCGTAATATGGATAATTACCTATTGAAATAAATACTACAAAAAAACCTGGCAAAGTCTTTACAGTTGTATGGCCCTGAATCATAATGGTTTATGAGGTGTACGTGCCTTTCCTTCTGCAAACCCATGGATATGCACCTGTCTCCATTGATGCCTGTGTACACACTCATAAATACTGCACACCAAACTTTGTACAACGTTACCCTTTCCTCTAGCTTCAACTAGTTGAAACCCACTTGTGAATGTCTCTGCTCTCTCTTCTCCTTGACCTGTATGATCTCTAGATGAAATTCCTTCTCTAATTACCCGAGATCTCCTTGAATCACAATCCTTCATGATCCAAACCTATCTACATCAACACTTGGATGAAATGATCTTCACCCAATCAATAATATCTCCTCATTCATACAATGTATCATGTGTAAGCAAAATTCCTTTTTTGCTTCTACACTCTTGAATGACTCCACACTAGAAAAAGTCATTATTTTTTATATCTGTGTAAAAGTGTCTTTTGATTTTACCCTAGCCTTGCTTTTATATCATTGAGTTATGACCTAAACCTAATCTCCAAAGTGATTGACAATTGATATTACTTCTCACCTCACTGATAAAAGCACTTTAATTTAATAACTACTTTAATTAAAGTAAAGTCAAGGATAAAATGCTTTGGATGATTACGACATGTCTAGCTGACACATAGAACTTTGTGAAAATGTCTGTCTGATTCTACCATGCATCAAAAAATACATGAGTTCATACTAGAAGAAGATTGAACTGTTATTTTCTATATAAAATAGATCCCAATAACTTTACACAACCTAATGAAGATAAACATTGGGTTAATGCTATGAAATAAGAACTAGATCAAATTGAGAAGAATGAGACATGGGAACTTGTGACCAGACCAAAAGAAAAGAATGTAATTGGCACCAAATGGGTCTTCAAAAACAAATTGGATGAAGATGGAAAAATAGTAACAAATAAAGCAATATTGGTCTATAAAGGGTATGGTTAAGTTGAGGGTATTGACTTTGAAGAAATCTTTCCTCCAGTTGCAATATTAGAAGTAATCAAAATGTTTTTTGCATTTTCATGTTTCAAGAAATTCAAGTCTACAAATGGATGTCGAGTCATCCTTTCTAAATGGAAATTTAGAAAAATTATATATTGAACAACCAAAAGGATTTCAATTGTTAGAAAACAGAGATCATGTAATTAGACTGAAGAAAGCACTCTATGGACTAAATCAAGCTCTCAGATCTTGGTATTCAAGACTTTACAAATAATTACAACAACATAGTTTCAAAAGAGGAGTTTCAGACAACAATCGTTACATCAAAACATACAATGAAAATCTATTAATCATTGTGGTTTGTGTGGATGATATCATATTTAGAAGTACTAATGCTAGAATGAGCCAAACGTTTGCAGAATAAATGCAAAACAAAATTGATATGTCCATGCTTGGATAGTTTTCATTCTTTCTAGGGTTGTATATTTCTTAATCTAGAAAATACATATTCATTTCTCAGACCAAATGTATCAAGGAAATGTTGAAGAAGTTTGGAATGAAAGACTATTTATGTGTTAGTGCACCCATGATCATAGGATGTAAGTTGAGCAAACATGATGAATCTCAAGAAGCAAACCAAACCTTATACATGTCAATGATTGGCAACCTACTATATGTGATAACATCAAGGAAAGACATCATGCAAGGAATAGGATTGGTTGCAAGATTTCAATCTGCACCAAAGGAGGCACATGTGCAAGCAGTAAAAAGAATATTCAGATATCTGAAGGGAACATTGGACTTTGGCTTGTGGTATTCAAGAAGCAAGGATTTCACTCTAACAACATATACAGATGCATATTGGGAAAGGAGTATTGATGACAATAAAATTACCATTGGAGGAGAATTCTTTCTAGGAAACTATTTAGTATGATGGTTGATCAGGAAGTAAGCGTCAATCTCTCTATCCACAACATAAGGAGAATATATTGCATCAACAACATGCTGCACACAATTTATTTGGATGGAGAAAACAATGAAGGATATCAAGGTAGAATATGATCAACCAATCTCAATCATCTGCGACAACACAAGTGAAATAAACATTTCAAAGGATCCTTGTATACACTCAAAGACAAAGAATATTCCCATCAAGTACCACTTCATAAGAGAACAAGTAGCCAAGCAAAATGTCAAGCTGGAATACATTGGCACCAAAGAATAGGTTGCAAATATTTTTACCAAACCCCTTCCTAGAGAAACATTTGAATATCTCAGACATAATTTGGGAGTGATATCTCTCGTATCTCTTTATTAAAGGGAAGCACAAGGTTAGGGGGAGAAACCCTTTGCCATTGATTTCAAAGGGGGAGAAGTTGCAGACAAAGGAATAATTGTATACTCAAGAAGAGTTTTAGATAGGGGGAGTATTATCGACTAAAGGATGCCATCAATGAAAAGGGGGGAGATTGTTGATTTTTTTTTTTGTCATTGATGTCAAATACATGGGGATACTACATATGTCCAAGATAAATATTGCAAGATGGAGATTGTTGGAAATATTATTTTAGGATTTTTGATGCTCAGTTTAGATACCCTATATTTGAAGGCATTTTTACTCAGAATACCTAGCACAAATGGGAGGATAGGATATATGGTTGACAATATTATTCCAATACCTTTCAAACGGTATATGGAAATCGCTCTAAATCCATAGGAATGAAGTGATATGAAATATTTTTTCAGGTCAACCCAACCAGAAAGTACAGGTCAACCTAGCCAATTTTACAAGTCACCCCCATAAGTGAATGTAGAAACACTATAAATACATGATAGATGTGCTTCTTTGAAGAGAATACAAACAATAAGAGAAAGAAAAAGTCCGCAGAAGAGATCTAAGGTGCATCAGAGGAGCTAGGGAGTATTCTTGGGGTCTAAAGGTGCACACAAGGAGTTTTCTTGAAGTTTTAAGGGTGTTCTATGAAGGACTAAGATCTATGATGCTGAAAAGTGTGTTTGTAATGATACAATATAGAATTATATTCTGGGAATGATGCTATGAGGTTCACTAAGGCATAAAGGCTATATCTGATAATGGTTTGAAGCTATGTTTGAAGTATGAAACATGCAAGTGAAGTCATAAGTACTATGTGTATGAATATCTTAGATTGGTACCTATACGGGTTGTTATCACCATAACAATTTTATTTTGATGGAATCCAAGTCTTGGATTTAGCGAGGGGTTAGATTAGTGTGGAGATGTGATAAATTTGGAGGACAGGGTCACACCTAGCAAAGAAGGGCCAAATATAGTGGAGGCGCGGAAGTTGATGGGGCCCAGTGGGCCACAGATCCTAAACGACCCAGATTGACGGTCAAGAGACATATCAGGTGAGGAAATAGTGTGAAGGTTAATCGCTCAAGAGCAGGCTGAGGAAAATATTGTGGTTTCATCTTGTAGACACGTGGCACCACCAGAGGCATATCAGGAAAAAACAAGGTCTACCCAAAACCACTTTGCTTCGCCCTTGATATCGAAAAGCGCATATAAGAGGAAGGCCCCGGTCATTATTTTATGATATTTCAAATCATTCGAACGTTTGAAAATTGGCACAAACGTTCCATTCAAAACTGAAGCTCAACGATGAACCAGACTCACACATTCTCCACTAATAAACATATATTTTTCATCATGGCCATGAATCCTATCATTTTATCCATAACAGAGCAAGATTCCACCTCTAAAGAAGAAGCCCTAATTGACAAAGAATTTGATATATTTGACATAGAAATAACCGTCTCACCCATTTCCGTATATAGAGCCAATTTGTTAGACAATGTCAGAAAACAAATACCCTTCCTCGAAATATCCCAAGCCTCCATAACCCCTTACGTCGTCGAAGTCACATTCCCTTTTCTAGAATTCATAAGTTGGTGTGCAGAACAATACTCCTAGGAAGAAAAGGTCATTTTTAATAAGTTAGGGTCAGAGGTCCTATGCGGAGTAGATATCCCGTCAATTCGACACACCCTCAGTAAACCAGAGTCTTCCCCCACAGCGTTAGATCCCTTTGAGGAAGAGAAAATAATCACAGTCTACAAAGAATGCCCCCCCGAGGTCAGACCCTATTTTTGCAGACCATTGTTAAACCTAAACATCATTATGAGATTCTGTCATTGCCCATGAATGTAAGTGTCATGATTATTGCGATCCAGTGGGTCTGTTCCACAATCAGTCAAATTTTAGGATTGGATAACGACAAGTTTGTAGTAGAGGTCATTTTGGGTTTCATGTTGACCTTTTTTTAGTAATAGTCCAGTCAGTCGGTCTGTATCAGTTTTGAAGAGTTCATCACTGATAATATGCACAAACAACTGGTAAATTTCAAATCACTAAGACACTTCAGGTGTAACACACACTTGCTTAGAATGTTCCTTGAAACAAATAAGAAATTTTTTTCCAAAGCTGCATTCATTTAGACTTAATGCAAAAGGATCACAATGATTATTTTTATAAATAATATCATGTCTAGGGTTTATAGCCTAATATTCAACACCGGCATGCCAAGGGTTTTGGAAGAAATGAAAATTTTTCTACAACCCAATCCAGAGAACAGAGTAGGAGATTGGGTGTTGTTCATGCACTCTACTATGATTTGGGTATATGGTTATCAAGAGGGACCTTACCTTTTTCCTATTTTGTTAACTCCCAGATTCTTTGCCCTAGATTTCATCAGGCAAAGAATCATCTCAGAAACATAACATTTTCTGAAGATGCACAAAGCATCTAACTTAAAGTTTCCTTTCATAATAGGACCCTTTGTGGTAAATTTCCTTTCATAATAGGACCCTTTGTGGTAAAGACTAGATCCTATTTGCCTCAGATCCAGGACAAGCTCAATGAATTTGGATTTGCACAGTTACAAGAGAGGAAATATGATCTGCATCAATTCATATCTAAGAGAAGACTGATGAGCAAACAAGGCCCCTACGAGCATGAGCATGTTGAAGAATTTGATAAACTGGAAAATATGGAAACTTGTGCAGATATGGAAGTCACTTTGCAGCCTGATCATACACAACAAATAGAGTCAGCCCCACAGCAGATCCAGAAACAGAAAACTTCTCCAAGTTTGATTATTAAATCTCCCAATATGAGTATTTATAACAAGAGGAGCAGTTCAGAGGCCCTGGGTGCTAGTGGTCAACAAAATGTTCCCAAGAAAATGAAAATCACACAGTCCCCCCAGATAGTAAACCTGGAGGAGGAAGAACCTAAAGAGAAAGTGAACATGGATATGGTGGAGAGTAGGACCAAAATGAAGAAGCTGATACAAAGAGCATGCCACAAGGTGAAATCATCTCAAGAGATTTCAGTAGCAAGAAACATGTCTTTAATAAGGCACCTGGAGTAGTCTACCAATCCAAAGAAGATCTAACAAACCAATACACTGTGAAAGGAAATTTGGCCATGAGTGAAATACAAGATTTGTTACCTGAAGTAGAGAGGATCTCCCAGCACAAGTATTCCATGTTTTCAGTGAGGGATGTAGAAAGGAAGGCATTTAACATAGCAGTGGTAGATGAGGATAAGGTGTCTAAAATCAAGCTGCATTATGAAAATATTGGTGCCCCAGATAAGTTAAAATTCCACAGAAATGCCAATGACATGCTATATTCAGACTACCTGAGTCTGAGTTTGAGGGTTTCAATATGAACAACCCATGTACTTAAATTAGATGGACAGTTGAAGCAGGAAAAAGCATCCAGCAAAGCCCGGTAGACCCAGGTCAAAAGATTAGAATATGAAGGCCCTCAAGGGGTAAAATCTTCCTTAGATGAGAAAGAGAAGATGAACCAAATCCTGAAAAAGAAGTTGAAGATGTCTGCCACATAACATCCACAGACAACAGAGTTGGATGCTCTAGAGCAAGAAAAGGAGACATTCAGACAGGAAGCACTAAATTACAAAGACAAAGTATTGCAGCTAGAAAAGGAAAAAGAGAATTGGTCACAAGGACAAGCAGTAACATCAGATATGGTTGATATTGTACATTCTACTGCAGAAACTGGATCAAGTGTTGATGGATTGGTTTAGTCTATCTCCTAAGTAATCTTGAAGACAAGAGAAATCAAGAGCCTTAAGGGAATCATAGAAAATCTGCAACAAGAGATGAAAATGAAGGATGGAAAGATGGCCCAAGTCCAAAAGGAAAATCAAGATTTGCAAGAACATGTAAGCAAGCTAAAGACGAGGTTGAAAGGTAAAGTACTTTTGCAAGGAGATAAACATGTAATATAAGATGATATTATTGTTGAAGCTACTAAGTTCAGAGTGTATTTGAATTTTATAAATGACAAAGACAGCATGGATATCACTTTCCGAAGCAGGTGTATTGTTGTAAATGAGACACTGGCAAAAAAGCCCTCAGAATGAGCCCAGAACGCTATAAATCTATTGAGTTTCGTTCCCACTATCGATCTTCAAACAATTGGGGTAAACGACGGGACTACATTGATCATTTGGGCCAGGAGGATCATCGCTAAGCACAATTTTCTCAATTCAGTTCAAACCAAAGTTGTACAGATGGAACATAATATACAAGAGTTTAAGGATACACTTGAACAATTGTTTATCAAGGGCCTCCCACCATTTTGGGATGGCAAAGGAAAATTATGTGATCAAGAGGAATACAATTCTCTCCTCACTCAATGCAGAATGGATCATTCCAAATTTGAAGGCTTGGAAGAAAACCTGAAGGGACCAAGTTTGGTGAAATATTTGGCCACAGACTCTGAGATTTTAAATCAATTTAAGACAATAAATATTGGGATATCGATTATGAATTATGCTACTTGCATCGAATTGGAGATTCTGATAAAATAAATTTTGGATTACAAGATTCCTTCTGACTTATAGTGGAAGGAGATCGCGTGGCTAGGTAAGACAAAATGCAATTTTCCAGGGACTAGCAAATAGCTTCTAGATGTCATCAGATTGGTGGATTCGACAGGAAATCAGAGCAAGAAATATGGCGAAGAGGAAGCCAAGCAGTCAAATAAATCCGTCCTTAGTTTTTGAAATGTTTTTTTCTTAATCATTGTAAATCGGTTCGCCTACCGAAACCGTTGGCTTGTAATTATTGTAGTCAGTTTTAGACACTGAAACGCTTATGTTTCAACCATTGTGATCGAATTGTATAAGTACTAGAAATTCTGAACAAATTAATGTTGAAAGAAGTGCAAGGGCACATTTTTGTTGTTTCTGAACTCTATTGTAATTTTCTGGAGCTGAATTGATTACATATGCAGAAGCTTTTGAAGTCTCTATGAAAAGATTCTAATGGTTGTGATATGAGTTTTGTCTCCTTTCATTGTATGTATTTCCTATGTTCTTTATTTCCATTTACAATTTCTTCTATTTAAATTGGAGAGTTAAAGGTCCAGAATTCGTCTTGTGAAGCTCTCGGCTTAAGAAATTTAAGCTGTGTGGATTTCTTCTTAACTAATTCAGAATTCATTTCAGTAATGCTCTGATGTAGTTATTTGTTTTCTCCTTCTTCTTACCACTCTGATTAAACTCAATTTACAACTCAGATTCATTGCCTCATTCAGCCTTTATCCTCTAGAGAGTTCTACTGGCCAGTCATTGTTTTCATTCACTTTCAGAATTTTGAC
>CBVK0102205462.1:0-11329 GCA_900067695.1 Picea abies
GGGAAACTTCTCTTTCTTCCTCTTGCTCTTCATCAATCAATGGCAACAAAAGAGGCATCCCTGTTTGTTGTGCCTCCGATGAAATTTCTAGGTTTTTATTTACTTGTCTTTCCAACTCTACAAAGATTTCCTCTACTGTCGGTTGGTAGTGTAATTCTTTTGTCTCGAGTGTCGATGTGACTCCACACCAAAGTCTTGTGCAATCGAGCTCAAGCTGAAAGTGGCAGGGTGACAGAAGATCTCGTCGAATTGCTTTCTCAACTCGCCATCTATGGGTGCTATTTTTCATTGCGATGACCCATAACAGGGACATCTCTTCTGGTGGAAGTGAGTTATATGTACCTGTTTGATTTGAAGAGAAATTTTGTATTTTTCTGTTGTCGGGGTCTTCTTGGTTGTGAATGTTTCTTCTCCTACATGCCCATACTGCGCCATTGCTATCTAGATTAGCAGTGATGGAAACTTGATGGCTCGTCCCGAGTCCTGAACTTCTTTGCAATCGGTTCTGAGCATGTCGGCCAAATGTTCTGCCCATTTGAACCTTTCTGAATTCTGAAATACTTGAGCTATTGCTTCAACAATTGTCATCTTTACATAGGATGTCTGACCTGCTGGTGTGAAACATAAAGAAATTATGATAACAACCCAACGAGATTTTGGGTCGGTGATTTTTTTTATCAACAATCCCTTAGAGTTTTTTTTTGTCACCGACCCCGTTAAGAATTGCATCCATTCATTAGGAATGGTCGATTTGGGTACTTTAGCTCCTGCTCTTGGAATTCCCAAAATCTTGTAGAGGAGTCTGTCGGTTATTGCAATGGATTCATCTAGCCAAAGGTATCCCTGATGATACCAACTAATGATGAATTTTGTCGCTTCTTCTTTTCAATGACCCATGTCGACTACTTGCGAGGCGCCCAAGATATGTTGAATTCCTGCTTTTTCCAGGAATTCAGTTTCGACTTTTCAATGTCCTTCCTCGATTTCCCATTTCGTAAAGTTTAACTAGTGCTTGCTCCAATCTGCTTCCTCCATCTTTGCGAGCCAAGTATTTTGCATCTGGATTTCCAATGGAGTCACGATGGTTCTGTCAACGTAAAGTTTAACTAGTGCTTGCTCCAATCTGCTTCCTCCATCTTTGCGAGCCAAGTATTTTGCATCTGGATTTCCAATGGAGTCACGATGGTTCTGTCAAAAACTTGCCTCGTCCTCGAATCTTCAATTGTTCTCTCGACTTGACCTCTCATCCTCAACATTTGGTGATTCTGGTTATTAATTTTTGGAAGTGTTGGCGGGTTTATGGTTTCAGTTGTTTGCTCATTTTGCGCAACAGTTGACTGTGGAGGTGAGAACAATAGTGAGGCAAAATCATATGCTTCTTCCAAATTTATAGCTAGTGGTGAAAGCGTCAGGTTTAATGCATCCAGTTGTCCTCGTATGTCATTATCTTCTGTCATAAATATTGGAGGTACAAGTGGGTCGAGCGAGTTGATGTTTAAATCGTTACTGGGTTGGCTTTCATTTACGTCCTTTCGGCTATTAAATGTAAGATATTTTTGTTGAATGTCGTGTGTATCATGAAATTCAGAGGTTGTATGGGTGGTTGTACAACGATCATTTCCATTATTAAAGCAGATGTCAACTTTTACCTATCCTAAATTAAATGCTCCATCTCTATCGACATCGGTTTTTTCTTGGTTAGCATTGTCTTGGACCCGACTTGAATGATGAGGTTCCCTCTGTTGATATGTGGTCTATACATAAGCTAACCGACTGAAGTTCTTGAGCCATCTTTGTTACTTTACTTACTTAATCTATGTCGATGATGGCTTACTTGCTCATTTATTTTGTTGAATTTTGTTGAGTTGGATTGGTGTCTTCTTTTGTCATGCCAATCATAATTTCTTGATTTATGTTCATATGATCTTCACTTGTCTGTACCACGCTCTCTTGAACCACGCTTGCTTTCTTGATTTATGTTCATATGATCTTCACTTGTCTGTACCACGCTCTCTTGAACCACGCTTGCTTTCTCCTAGACTGATCCTTTCACTGGATTCTTTTCTTATAAGTATTTGTCTTAAGTCAGTCGAAGGTGTAGAATGTCGAGAATATCTTCTGTTATCTTGTCTCGGGCTTGACCATGAGCTACTTTCTCTCTCCATTTTATTGTCTCTTTTCCTTTAGTGTTATGGCTACACCTTAAATACTTTAGCTTTTTGGTTTTTTCCCTGAATTTTCTAACTGCCTTTTTTGTTTATTTTTTAAGCAAGGTTTATTTCTTATATTTCTAACTGCCTTTTTTGTTTATTTTTTAAGCAAGGTTTATTTCTTATAAGTTTGATTAGTTATTTTAGTTGGTTCATGTTGGCAACTCCTTACTAAGTTTTGCTAACATGGTTTTTTTTTCTTCTATACTTGGTATTTCTTTAAACCTGATCCATTAATTAGTTTCTGAAATGGATTCCCCAATAATGTTCTGAGTTGGACCGCTCCGGTCGGTCGAATGTCTTCCACCACATAAGGCCCCAACCATGTTGTTTCCAATTGGGTTTGCCTTTTATATGACCATCATATAATAAGACTAAGTCTCCCTCTTTTATATCCTTTTTCTTTAAGTGATGATCATGCAATGCTTTTTTTTGTTGCTTCTGAACTTCTTGATGATGAATCGCTATTAACCTCTCTTCCTCCAGTTTGTTCAGTTGGTATAGTCAGTCATTTAGGTTGTTGCCTTCATCGAATTTTGCTATAGCTAAGACCCTATTGGAATTACTCCAAAATCCTAGTGGAATTACAACTTCCTAACTGTAGACTAGCTTGAATGGCGTCTGTCCAGTCAATTGCTTGAATATTGATCTATAAACCCATAGGATTGCAGGAATCTTATCGTCCCAGTCATCTTTATTTATGCCACTAATTTTCATAAGTCATTTGTGTAATGTTTTATTAAATGCTTTGACTGCTTCGTTTGCTTGTGGGTGGTAGGTTGTCGTCTTTCTATTGTCAATTAAGAATTTTTCCAACAAAACTTTAATTGTTTCATTTACAAAGTGAGTTCCCTAATCATTGACTAGTGTCAGAGGGCAGCCAAAACTTGTGATGATGTTCTCGTAGATGAATTTAGTTAATACTTCTTTAGTACAAGATTCAACCGGCTAATCTTCTGCCCATTTAGTCACATACTCGACCGCAACAATTATGTACTTAGCACCAGTTCTCCTTCCCTTCTGTGGGAATGGCCCGACGAATTCGATTGCCCAAATTTCGAAAGCTTGATTACGGTTTATCAAAATTAGTGGCATTTCATTTTTCCACAAGGGTCATCCCAATCTTTGACAACTATCACATTTTTTAACTTGATCTCGACAGTCTTTATGTATAGTCAAGCACCACAGGCTTGCTTGTAATATCTTCCTGGTTGTTGTGTCAGCCTGAAAATGTCCTCCAGCTGCTCCTGCATGGGATTAATTGATGATATCCTCCCGTTCATGTTCTGGCATGCATCTTCTTAGTACATCGTCCATTCCCATTTTGTATAAGTATCCATTAATGATTGTGAATGGTGCAACTTTCATGGCTAGAGTTTTATTTTTGTTTGTCAAGAGGTCCTCGAGAGCTTTTCCTTACTCTAGGAAAGTGGTAATGTCTTCTAAATCCTTAGGTGCAACTTCCACTCTGAATAGGTGTGCATATGGGAGGTCATCGTCTATGTCTGTCGGCTCTTCTTCTATTTCTAGTCGTGACAGGCGATCAAGTCGAACGTTCTTTTTCCCTGGTCGAATGATTACATCAAATTCAAATTCTTGAAATAATAGTAACCACCAAAAAAAATTTCCTTAGTGGACTGGTTTATTGACTAAGTACTTCAATGCTTGATGGTCTATAAAAAATGTAAAAGAGTTTTCCAATAAGTAATGATGACAATTTTGTAGCACGAAAATCATTGATAAGGCTTCATGTTCTATGGTTGAATAGTTTCTTTTTGCTTTATTCAGCTTCTGACTTGCATATGCATTTGAGTGATCCATTGTGTCATTGTATGGTTGAGCTAGAATTGACCCAGTAGCTACATTCGATAGATCGACATGGACATGGAACTTTCTCGACCAGTCTGGAAATTTGAGAAAAGGTGCTTCGACCAACTTCTTCTTTAGAAATTCGAAGGATTTTTGGCAATCTTGGCTCCATTTGAATTCAACATCTTTTCGTAGAAGCTTGTCCATTGGGAAGGTGATGTCTGAGTAGTGGCATATAAACTTCCTGTAGTAGCCAGTATGACCCAATAGAATTTTGATCTGTTTTTTATTTACAGGGGGTTGTAGATCAAGGATAATATTTATTTTAGCTATATCGACCTTCACTCCATCTTTTCATACCACGTGTCTGAGCAAGATTCCAATAGGTGTGGAAAATATGCATTTTCTGATGTTAAGTGATAGTTGAATATGTTTGCAACGTTCTAACATAAGTTGGAGCCATTGTATGTGATTTTTGAGTAGACTATAGATTTCCCAATCGTCGAAGTATTCAACCATGGTTTTGTAGATGTATTATTGGAATGATTTGACCACTATTCTTGAAAAAAATTGTTGGTGCGTTCTTTAGTCCGAAGAGCAGTACTCTGTAGGCAAAAGATCCAAATTCCGATACGAAATTTGTTTTTGCTTGATCTTCTTATGCAATTGGCACCTGGTTATATCCTGAGAATCCATCAGTAAATGAATAACATTCATGACCAACGACTTCATTTATGATTTCATCAGCAAAAGGGGTGGGGAACAGATATGTCACAATCCGTTTGTTCAGTCCTTGAAAGTCGACACAAATTCTTAACTTCTTTAGATCATGCTTCTTCAATCGTACCACCATCGAACTCGCTTATTCTGCTTTGTTGATAGGATAAATAATGCCTGCTTGTAACATTCCTTCGATCTCCTTTTGAACGATCGTTTTGTACTTATGGGCTAACTTGTATGGTCATTTTTAATTGGCTTTGCTCCTGGAATCAATTCGATCTTCATTTCATCCATTTCCTCTACCAGTCCTTTCGCGTCCTTGTAGTCGCATGCAAAAACATCTTGGTACTCTTTTAATAGACTAACTATGTCGGTTGTTTTCTTTACAGACCAATAATCACCTATTCTCACCATTTTTGGTCGTTCATCATTTGATATGTTGAATTCTTTCATTCTTATTTCTGCATCCATCCATTCCAGTGGCTTTGTTTTGTCAAGATGGCGTTCTCCTTCTTCAATTTTTGTAAAGGTTTTTGGGTAGTCAAGTTGTTTTGGGTCCTCTTTGTGTTATGTGGCTATACTTAATACTAATTTCACATGATTGTGTAGTGTTGGATGGTCTTTCTTCCATTAGAAGCTTTGTCCTTACCATTTTTTATTCTCCATATCAATCCTCCGAGCAGTCAAGATTCCTTTGTTTTCTACCCACACCAAGTTGCATGTCGATGTCGATCCTTCATCGACCGACATCTTTGCCTTTTCTTTCTGTTGATCTGGTGAAGGAATTTCTAAAAAGATTTTTATTTGGATTGTTGCGTCTTTCAAGTGCTCCTCTACAGGGTTAAATTCGAAATCTTGAACAAAATTTCTTTTGATTTCGGCCAAGTTGCAAGTGTGATCGTAGGCTTCTTCAATTTTGTACCATTTACTTGGTATTTCGTCTAATGTACTTGGGAACATATGGGGTCGTACCCTTTCATCCTTGTATCCAATTCTTCGCCATTCACTTTCATAATGTTGGATATGCTCTATTGGATTGTAGTCGAGTTTAAATGTAAGAATATGTGCATCTTTAGATAGTTTCTTGTCGTTGAATCTTTCAACAAAGTATGTCGACACAATCATTCATGTTTGTAATCCGGGGGAATGTGTTTCCCACCATATTGCAACCTGGCCTATGAAAGTTTCCGCAAGACTCTATGTCTATGTTCTTCCTTTCTCTCCTATTGATTTTTCTACCTCTTCCACGTGAGTCGACGGGGTATGTCGTTCACTATATCGTAAGGATTTGCTTATCTGAATGTATGTCGGGATGAGGGTGGGATTTTGTCAAGATATTTTTTCGTAAACTTTTAGTACAACCTGGATTGAATAACACGTCTTAATATGTTTCTTTGGGATAACTTCGATATAACAACAGTATTTTGCATGTGCTTCATAGTTCTCTATTTTCCAGTTGTATAAGGCAGAGTTAGAATTATGTCCGATCGACATGGGAGATTCTCTCAAAATTTCTCCTTCTGCGGTTGGTTCTATATATTCTTTTTGTTCATTATTTATCTGGTATAAACATATGGCTTCTTGATCTTCGTCCCATGACTCCATCCATGGTTTTCCTTCCTTTGCTTCTTGATCTTCGTCCCATGACTCCATCCATGGTTTTCCTTCCTTTGGATCCAAGGGAATAATTATTTTTCTCCCACTTCCTTTTAATTTGATTTTATCTCTTTCCAGGGAGATAGTTGCTTTCATTCGTCGAACCCGTGGTCGACCGAAAAGAGCTGTGTATGTTGGCATTCCTTCGACAAGGTCGATCACCTCAAAGTCAATCGAAGTATGCATTCTCATAATTTGTCTATCAACATTTATCAGTATTCTAATTGGTTCTATTAATCTCTAATCAACTAACTTAAAATAATTCAATGTGGATGTGAGGTTGGTTCGAGCCATTCGTATGCATGTTTCTCTTGGTAAGATATTAACCTGCTAACCAAAATCAACTACCACCTAATTGACCATCATTCCTTTGATTTCCAATTTGACTCGTGGATCATAATATTTGATGTTGTAAGAGAGGTGATTTGTGTCCTTGGTTGGTTTCTGTCCATCTTTGACTTCGCACAGTATATTGAGTAGGTCCAATAGCCTACCTATTGATTGTTTTTCTTTGAGTTGTTGCAAAAATTCCTGGATGATGTCTTCATCTTGACTTCTTGGATTTTGTTGATCTTATGTTGCATTCCTGAATAATTTAAGAGCTTCTCTCATTATTTGCTCTTCCTTATCTGGGTTTGGAAAGTTGTTAGTTTTTTTTCTTTGATAGTTTTGTGGTGGAGTATGGATGTCGTGTCCTGCGCCTGACCTTGTAGTAATATCTATATTCTTAGAGTTCCTTACATCTTCTTTGGATATTGTGTTTAGTAGGTTCACAGTATTTCTAGGTATAATTTTGTCGAGCATTATCGGGCAACATCATTGTAAGGAAAAATCATGGGGTGAGCAACTACAATATGAATGTTACTTCTTTTGATGTTTCTGTACTCATCAATATCTTGATTATCTGATGGGTATTCTTCATTTTGGCACATGTGATATATTTCATGGTACTCTGCATAATGTTCCCTTCCGTCATAGCTACTTGTGTCTATGATATTGAGAGAGTTTGGTCTAGAGACGGGGATAGGTTCAAGGACTACCTAGTTCTTTTATTTTCTAGTATGTACTCTAGACATCATGTCGCCTGCATAAATTTTCACGCAAAAACAAAATTACATTACCTTCGAATTGGCTATAGAAAGAAACAACTTTGAAACATACAAAATACATACCTGTTAGCTCAAGGTCTTCAACACACAATGGAATTTACCTTGCTTTTTACAATAGCAATGCTTACACTTTCACGGGTTTTACACATAAAATAGTATATTGATTAGGACTTAACAAAGTTGTTATATTTTGCCAATTTTCCTCAAACACTGTGTAATTAATGTTAAGCACATTACAACTTTGGCTTGGTCAAAGTCGTATAATTCTCCATTAATCTCCTCAAAGACAACTATGTGCTTGTTATTGTTGGCGTATCGTCATAAGTGAGGGGTAGGGAAGGGAGAAAAAGCTTCTCCAATCATGTTGTTGTCGAGAAATGATAATGATAATCGTTTTTGAGCTTTAGAATTTAGTGCGATATTCTGACGACGATTACCTCCCATGATAATTGTTTACCCTTGAAAGGTGTGCCAAAAATTCCCTTTTTATGTGTTTATTTTAATAAATTCAGTGGGCCATTATATGTTGGACGGTTAAGTGTAGGGTTAATTTTACGAGGTTATTTGTTGTCGTCGGAAGATGTTTGAGATGGGTTACAGTCTAGGAGGTTGGTTTTCGACAATGTCGTCTTGGGCAGTGTCATCGTCAGAAGATCTTATGGACAGTGCAAAGTGTAGCCTCATGGTATCCTCTGAGGACGAAAATATGTTCTTTAAAAAGGAGCTCTAATGAAATGATGCCACGTCATGTGTATTGAGTACAACCACAAATGGATTTCATTGCATTATAACGTATGGTTGTGTTGGGGTTTTCCTTATACATTGTGCAACAGTTAACTCTAGAAAGGATCAAGGGCCTATCTCTTCCTAACACGTATGCATCACAAATGATTGGTCACCAATACAATATCGTCGTTGGAATATTATTCAAGAGGGATTGTGGGTGGATACAATGCCTACTATCTTACTCGACGATGATGAGAGATTTCACTCATAAGGGTAGACGTTGGTTAAAGGTATATATAAAGTGTGTGTGTCATGGGATGTCGGGTCCATGTCGAGTACTTGCCATGATCAGTTTATGGGAACTATCAGAACCAATAGTTTCTTGACACATCATCGTGAAAACAAGAGTGTCGCATGAAAGACATGTGGCTCTTGGTGGTAGGGTTATTGTCGTCAGCCGAGAATACAACTCATTGTGGATGCATCTTCATTGCATTCTCTTGATGACGACGTTAAAGAAGTGTCGTCATCGGAAGGATTGTAGGAAGGATAATATCGTTTAACTTCAGAGATGGAGGGTCAACGATGTTTAAGCAGGTGTTTTGTGGGTAAAGATTTTGGGCACATTGTTGTAGAAGAGTTTTCCAGAAAAGAACTTAAGGTTCCTTATGGCGAAAAGGAGAAGGGGCCTCAAACCAATGTGGTTCGGATGCTTAGTAAATTTCGTCTTGAACTAACGTCAAAAATTATGTACAGAGATTAGTCTTATGAATGAATAACTAGTTAGGTGGTAGTGATTAGTACCTTGCGAAAAATTGGTAGGTGGGTGCCCCACTAAAACTTAAGATTTTTAGTGGGTAGTTGTGGACGTCACAACATATAGATAAGCACCAAGGCACATTTTCTTACAAAGAGCACCGTTGAGTTTAAAATGGAAATGATATTGTTTTTTATATGGAAACTGTCATGTCTTAAATTTGTTCACATGTCGATGATGCGTAATAAACAATACTTAGGAATCCACACTTTTCTTAATTCATAAAGCACCAACTGAATGCAACAATTTGTAAAACATTTTCAATTTCACAACGACATTGTTATAATGTATCGGTGAGTATATATATGGTTGATACACCGGTGCATATAAATATGTTTGACGCCCCAATGCATATTAAGTTATTATACACACCAATATCTTATTCTGTAAAAAATAACATAATTTTTATATATGATGATTCATAGTTTTTTTTAGGGAGATTTTGAAAATTCCAAGGGACAAACAAGGGGAAAACCAAGACATGCCGGTATGGATGTCCAAAAAAATGTAGAAGAAGATGGTAAAATAAACGAACATTATTGTGTCACGAGAGGATCCATCCCAACTACAATGTGCATCAGAGGTATGTAATCGTTTATTTATTCTTTTATGTCCATCAAAATTATTTATCGCATGAAATACTAATTTTCAATTGTTTTGTTGCAGCAAAAAAAAAATAGAACCCATTCAACACATAAGGCAGAATGACAAGGAATAAAATGGTTGATCACAAACTTTGTGAGTATTTACATTTTCAACATTTTTTAATATTTCATGTTTGTTGTGATTTTTATATTTAACTAATTAGTTTATACATGTCCATGCATGTCTTCTAATAGGTGTTAACATACAAAGAGGAGCCAACCCATGAATTGATAAACATTAGGTTAAGTATGGATTGTGAGCATATGTTGAAGTATGGAAGTTTAATGGAACAATTTGTAAGTAGCGATATTGTTTAACTTCCCTTGTTTTATAATTAATGAAACAAAAAGAAAAAATTATATTAATTATATCGACTATGCTTTGTCATGGCGTATTAAACATGCAAGAAACAAAGTATGGAATACAACCAACATAGGAGATTTTGAAAGAATGCTTGAAGCACAGTTTCGAAAGAATGTGTATTGTTTATGAAAGACTTGGTGCTAAGGTGTGTTTTTTTATTTACACAGTCATGTTTATTCTATTGTGTGTGTGTGTATCATTGTTTATTTATATGTTTGTAGATGGAAGATGAAGGGGCGGAACATAAAAAACAAGCCAATCAAGAAAACATTAGATTAAATAACCAAAGTACGATATCGCCTACAGATGATGAATAAATAAGGCATGCATGCATGCAACTTGAGCGATGACAACAGGTCAATTGTTGAATGACAATCAATATAATTGAATGTTACTACAAGTTGTATGTTTTGGAATATTTGTCTCTAAAAATTGAGGATTTTGTTTAATGTACTCGACATATTGTCCTAGTTGCATGGGGAGATGTTACCAATAAGTGTAACAATTACATATTGGTTGCAATTTGATTATTGTGGACATTTACGTTGTCCCTTTTTATATGACAATGGGTCTCTTATTCATGTACACTAAAATGAGTTTCTTATTTTATTTCAGTGTCGAATGGTGTAAAATGTTGTGGTGTTGAATAAATAATATGTGGATGATTTACATTGTTACAAATAACATAGGTGTAATTTGTTGGATAACGCATTAATGCAATCATTATATTGAAATGTAATAACAAAAATCTAAAACGATATTATTATAAAAAAAAATATTTGACTTTGAGATGATTAATTGAAAATTTGTAAAATAACAATTAATTAAAATATATACATATCAATGCATTGTATTCTTATGAACTCACTAGACAATGTGTTCCATAATATAGAAAGCAATGCATTTTGAGGCATCATATGCACCAGTACCCATTAATTATACAAACGCATCATTGTGAACTATTGAGAAAAAAACATTGTTCCATAAACGACATAATGTACAATAAAATTTATCGTTTCAAAATTTTACGATGCCCATGTTTAAAATACACACATGGGCTCTAAATATAATGTACACATTGATACTTTACATTTAGTATACGCATCGGGGCTCTAAATATAATGTACACGTTGTTGAGGAAAAGATATGAAATGATCGTACTCAAACATTTTCAGATCATGCTTGGCTAAAGCAAGATAGACAGGAATATCACCATATGTTAATATCCATCAAAATTGATATCCTAATTCACGAGTATTGTTTACAAGTGCTTA
>CBVK0102205475.1:0-10498 GCA_900067695.1 Picea abies
AAAGTATTGAGAGAAAGTGTGTGGGTGAAAAATGTAATAACATTTGAAGACTTGGATGAGAAAAGATTGAATATCATTCCAAAAGCAGAGAGTTTTGAAATCAGTTTCGGTTCCTCTTAGCATTTTCGCTATAAATTATTTTATAGGACATTTCGGACCATGAAATTTTGAGGAGACGGAGGTAAGATCTCTAGGCACATGTGATTAATATTTCAGATGTTGGTTCTCTATAATTTCTAAGATATGACATGTGGAAGTTAGGGTTTCTGACTATTCCTCAAATCAGTTTCAAACAAGTCAGTTTAGCATTTTCATTGTAAATTATTTTCTGGGAATTTTCAGACTATCAATTTTTCAAGGCTCTGAGGAAACATATAGAGTTACCTCTTGTAAAAAATTCAGACTTTGTTTCACTATAACTTATAGGATATACCCTATGAAATTTAGGGTTTCAGAATGGTCCTAAAATTAATTTCAAACAAGTCAGCTTGGCATTTTCTCTATAACTTATTTTATAAGACTTTTCAAACTATGTAATTTTCAAGGATCTGAGGATACATATCGAAGTACCTCATATAACAATTTTAGAATAATATTTTCAAAATTAGATACGTGGCATGTTGTACAAGTTGTTTCTTTGGAAGAGGCCAAAAACAACAAGATTTGGAAAATTTACCATAAATTTCATTTGGAAATTCAAATTTTGGTCAAACCTAGTGTTGATGCAGGAAAAATTCCCCTCAATAGGCAAGGGTACTCCTTAGTATGAGGTCCCAATTAGACTATGATTTTTTTGTAATAGGAGACCCATTTGGATTTTGGACTAGCTGTCATTACTAGGTTAGGGGATTGAATGAATGGTTTGAATGCAAGCACGGGGTATGCAAATGTAGACTAAACTACTTGAAGAAATGAATTATATTATACCCTATCCTAGCTAGGAGAAACTAAGAGTAATTAATAATCAGCTTGAAATGTTAGAAATCCCTTCAATAGCTTTCTTCCAGACAATTGTTAGCGAGAAATAGGTTTAACAACACATGCATATAAAAAAACACAACCAAATTTAGTCTAAGATATGCATTCATATACATAAATTTCTCATCATCTCAGAACAATTAATAAGACATTAAAAAAGAAACTACATAAAAATTCTATCCATGTAAGAAAATTATATAAGTGTAACACAATTCTTACATCATTTACAAACAACCCAACAATTTACTTGAAATAATTTGAAGTAAAACACCATCAACAAAACAACATTTCTCTCCATAAAATTGGCCCTAATAGCTTCTCAATATTAATTCAGAAAATAGTTCCCAAAATTTACAAGGTTGAAGATCCCTTTCAAAGTGGGTCTCTTCCTTTAATTATATTTTCCTAAGTAACTGCCTATTAAGGGTTCTTGAATTCTGCAAGAAGCAGTTACATTTCTTTTCATCTTCCCTTTTTAACTATTTTGACATGTTTTATAAAAAGTATAAAATTATGTAATGGTGAAAAAAATAAAAAAATATATAAGGTGGTCGTCAATAATTTTGAATTTGTTGTTATGCCCCCTTCATTTGTTCTTTTCCTTCAAATAATCTACCCAGATTTCATGCTGCCATATAATGGAGATGATTCTGTGGATCACTAGCGACTCCAAAGAAACCTTGTGAGCTGCCAAATTTTGTGAGAGAGTATTCATATCCCTTTTCAAATTGATCATGAAGGATTGGATCATGTTTTGTGTCCTAGATAGCTTCATGAGATGGTCATTCATAAGGTCTATTGTCACCATGGTCACATATGTGGCATATTTTTTCCTCTACTTCATGTTTTTCACGACCTCTAAAAATATTTTCTCATTGATATTAATATTCCCTAGATCATCGATTTGGGGGAGATGGCCTTTGTGAGCCAAGATGTGTGTTGCCTTGTGAAGTTGTGCACGGATCGACAATGAATTCTTCAAGTCATTCTCAACCTTTTCACTGACCTATTGACAGTTATCAAGTGTATCATAATTAATCTTCCTTTCCCATTCTGGTATGTAGGGAAACTCAGATGGGGCATCCAAATTTTTAGTTATCCAATGTTGCATCTCATTAAGACCTTCCCTAATGGCAACGAACTTTGCATTCTTGGCCCGTTCTCTCCTATGTTGCACCATAATTTATTTTTCTAACTGCTGGAAGACTTGCATTTTTTCATACATATTAGCCTCCATGTCATGAAGCTTCATCCTAACTTTCTTGGCACAAAATATGAACTCTCTAATACTTTCCTTATCCTTTTTTCTATGTTTGAACTCTTCCTCCATCTCCCTAATCCTTTCATCCTTTTCTTTGTTCTCATGCACTAAGTCCTTAATATTCTATTATGATGCCAATGTGAAGGTGATTCCAACTGAAGCGATTGAAAGAGGATCATTTCTAATGTTTTATGTCATAGAGGTTTCGGTAGTCACTGATATTAGATCTTTCTCAGTCATTGGGAGATTTCTAGTTTTCTACAACATTGTCTTACTTGAAACTTTGTCGAATCTGAAGGTGTTCAAAATGGAAATATTTCAAGCCTTAGAGGGTGTGAACATTCCCAACCCTAGTTCACCCAATGGGAAGTGTCCCCCCATGAGTGGAATCTTATTTTTCGACCCCAAAATATATGTGTCCATGGGGAATTTGTCGACATTTATTTTTTATTTTTATTTATTCCTTTGTTCCTTTGCTACTACTTTTGTTGTTACCTCCTCTGTTGATGCTTTTTCTTCTCCTGCTACTTTAGCTTCATCTATTGCTTCTGCTTCATCTATTGAATCTTATTCCTTATTCTTTCTTACCTTCTCCTTCTTTCATTGTTTTTTTGAAGTAGCTTTGGATGATGTTGCTTCTTTGACCTATTTGTGTTTCTGTTATTTGGACTCCTCTTATTTTCTTTTTTTTTCTCTTGTGATTCAACAACTTCTGCTACTTTCCTTTTCCTCTCTTCCTCATATGTTGTTGTTTTTGCTTTAGATGTTATCATTTTTGTTGTTTTCATTGTCGTTACCTCTTCCTCAGCCTTCTTTGGGATTCTTGAACATTTTTTTCATCTACTATTCTTCCCAGAGGATTGTATACCCTTTTGAATATCACATCATGGTATGTCCATGTATGATAATGGATTTCATATTCTTTCGATGTGTCAATTGTATAGTCGCACCTGTACATGCATTTGATGCACTCATATTTCACAACATCTAGAGTATCATGCCTCCAAAATATTTCCTCTCTGAAGTGCAAAGATGCCAATTTGTTTACTTTGGCTTACGCCTCGATGTCTTCAAATGAATAAGACCTAAACCAAAGTGAGAGAGGAGGCCAGATAACTTGTTGGTCTCCATATAGTGTTTCACCAACTCCATGCATGACAGAGTGGTAGGAGACCTATTGTAGCTCTGTATATTCTTAGGTATGTTCCATACTCTAGGAGGTACCAATCCCCTATCCTTTTGCTTGTATCATGTGCTTTGTCTATCATGCATAGTGTTGTTGACTCAAATATAAACTAGTATAATGGAGACAAGAAGTTGTCACATATTTTTTGATACTCACCCCAATATTTGTGCTCCCACAATATTTTTCAGTACATGTGGATCCAAGGGTTGTTGGGTTGTCAGGCCCAACCCATCTAATGGAATGAGTGACATATGAAAATTATGTCCAATAGATATGAAGACATATGGATGATTGGGAAATCCCCTAGTACAGTGTTCTTTGCCTCTTTGAGTGCTTCTTCCAAAGATGAAGACAAAATGTCTAATGAGTTAAAAGTTGACCCGACATCTATGACATAGTATAAAAGGGTTACCCATGTCATTATGAACTTCTGATCATTGAGCTCCCCATACAATCTACATAGCATATCCACTATGTATTAATATAGTGGTTTGATCAAATTGGTGGGGTACTCATTGGATGGTCTTGACTTTAATACTTTATCAGGCTTGTACCAAGCCTTTATAAGCTATTTTGTATTGCGTGGGAAATTCTTTATCAACTTCTCATCTAGTTACCTTTATCTGTCTTCCAAATGATAATAGGAAGCAATTATCGAATCTTGAATGAATGCCATTGGATGACCTTTAGCATTTGAAATGTATCTGGTTTCAATTCCAACATGCTTCATGATCCATGAAATAGCTTCCGCATAGGGAAACACTATTGTGTGTGCTACGATTTTGTATATCTTTGACCTCTTGATGTTTCAGAATGTCTTGAGGTCAGGATCATCTTCTTCCATTTGGGGGAAATTTTTTATTATTAAAAATTTGATAAAATTCACCCCACTTGAGTGATGTCTCTTAGTCAATAACACCTTTAGTGTCATCGTAAATAGGCATATTCTTCTTGTATATTCCTACTTGCAGAGGCCTCTTTGATGGGGGCCTTTCCGGCACTTTATGAGAATTTGTGAGGAGGATTCATCATTAAATATGCAAAAGGAGACATATTCATCGTCAATATTAAAGAAATTAGTGCAAATCAAATGCATCAAATGTTCACTAATTCTATTGAGGCAAGAAGTTAGAAGAAATGGAGATTGGTTTCAAGTCTAGGTGATTTCTTGTGGGTTTCTCTGAAATCAATGTCATGAGAGTTTCTACATCGATACAGGCATGTATCGATGTCAAAATCGTGATTTCCATTGATACATAGAGCTATATCAGTGGTTGCACAATGATCGATCATCGATAAGGAAGGTTATGTTGACACCCAACTAGTGATCTTTCGCCTATGAAAGGAGGGTCATATCGGTGCTCATCCCTTGATCATCATTGATGAAGGAAGAAATATATTGGTGTCCAACT
This sequence comes from Picea abies, assembly GCA_900067695.1. Lineage (NCBI taxonomy): Eukaryota > Viridiplantae > Streptophyta > Pinopsida > Pinales > Pinaceae > Picea > Picea abies. The sequence goes on from CBVK0102205475.1 coordinate 4,838, forward strand.
CTTGATTTTTTTCAATGAGGAAGAAGGTATATCAATACCTAACTTATGATTTCCATAAATGAAGCAAGGTTTCATCGACAACTAAACTGTGAATTATACTAATAAAGGAAAGAAAAGGAACACCAAGTTGTTTTTGAAGGTTAAGTCTTGATTTCATTAAGATATGTATAATGTTAAGCAAATCCATATTGCAACTCAACACAAAACATTTACGGCTTAGATCAGGTGTCAAAGGAGGGGTGGGGAACCTGTAAAATGGACAAGTTTGATTCTTCGTGTCTCGAAGGAGAGATGGATAGCATGGGTTTTTCCCCAAATATCAAAGTAGGGTGATTGAACACATACTGGTATGAGGTGAACCAAGGAAAAGTTGAGGGAAATCCATGTGAGGTGGTTTCGTACTTTTGAGAGAGAGGCTTTCGAGTAAGGCAGAATAGGAAATATATGGTATGAGTATGGTAGAAACAATTGGCAGGCTTGGGAGAAACCCTCCTTTACACACATATGCATATATATCCAAAAAATGAAACCCTAAGGATGCTTAGAAAGAGGCACATGCGAGAGGAGTAGGTCACCTACCAATGAATGGGGTGATGACACATTGATGTATAGGGCAGGTGGTCTTGAGGATGCTTTGTGCTCGAGGGTATTTCACTCAATCTTGTGCTCAATATTCTAGGCATGTAACTATGAAAATAAAAAAGTATGAAACGAGGATTTATAGTCTTCATTGGCTTGCCTTGGTGTGGAAATCAAGGAAACAAGTGTGAAATTACCTTTTAGACTTAGGTCATCTCAACTTTTTGGTGATGATGAGAATATTTTCATCGATGTATCATCGATCACTGGAAGTTTAAAGCTTGTTTTATCAACATCTATTGGATGATCAACCTCAGTGTATCGATGATTGAAAAGGGATTCACACCGATGTATCGATGTTCATGGGAATATGGTTTTTGATTTATTGATGGATGAAGACTGATCAGGAGCAGATACACTAGAACTTTATAGAAAAATTATAATTGTTGGCTCACCTTTTCATATGGGAAAGAAAACTCTCAACTCGTCGACATTATTCGTATCAATGAGGAAAACCTTTCCTCTGTTGAAACTACCTATGTCAGAGAGTCTATGAATTTTGAAAAATACTAAGTAAAAGGATTCAAAAATGATCTCAATCCCTCATAAGTCAAACTTAGTATCTTCTCACATGGTGTCAACACAACAAATGGAAACACACTAGGCAAATCCATGAATCTTTGTATTAAACATCTAGATGAATTGGTTTGAGGAACAAAAAGGCTACTATGCATAACCTAGAGGGAGACTGAGGAGGTCCCACTAAACTCAAAGTGTGTTATGTGATGTGACATATTTGAATCTGAATGGAGTGAGTTTTTGGTCATACCTAGAGGTGGTTAATCATAACATTAAACTTTTAAGTTGATCCATCTTGAGAGGCAAGTGAGGTACTGCAAGGCATTTATGCATTAGGAATGTTGAAAATACAAGTTAATTATGCATTTCTCTAGTGTTTCTATGCTTCTAGAAAGCATATATAACCCCAATGGAGTCACCCTAGTGTCAGAAGCCTTTCTATTTTTCCAACGAGAATCCATAGCCCTAGCAGAGATACTTGCATGTCCCACATGAGATAGAATGCCTTTCCCCAAGCCTTTGCCTTTATAAAAAATATTTTTCTCTCGATTTCTAGAGAGAGGTAGATGAGGGGATTCCAATTTTCCTTTAAATGCATGCAATATGACACCTATGAATGTGAGATCTACCAGATTGATTATATATGAGTTACCTTCCTACACAATCTACATTGAAAACCACAGATACTTCTCAAATGTTGGCACTATCTTATTAATTTCACATGAAATACAAAGCCTACTCTTGGGTTTGACCATTAGCTCATTCTTGTCAAGACTAATAATGAAAATTTTCATCCATTGCTAAATCATTCTCCTCTATGAATTCTAACCTCGAGCCATGCACAATGGTAATTTTTTTATAACATAGAAAAGTAATGTCTAGATGTGAAATGCAAGTTTTAGAGCTTCTAGGTACCAGTGTGCCACACTTATGATCAAGGTTAATATTTGTGATACCAAATATTTCCGACCAATAGTATCCTGCCCTCAAAATTTTGTGAGCTATAATTTCTCCTGCAAAATTTCCTCTAACTAGTCCACCATGAAGTTCCTTGAGGACTTTGTCAGCATCCTATTTCTCTAGGCATTTGAGGAGAACTCTATCATACTTTCTTCTAAAAATAATGCCATGGACCAACTGATACTATGAAAAATTTAATCTGACTTCTCTTTTTTGCTTAGCATTAAGGTGTTTTGGGGAGGTTTCATGTTGTAAATACTTCTTGAGATTGTTGTACCATGAAATATCTAGTGTTAGTACATAGGAAGGTTATTATGCATGCAGTAATGGTTGTTTTTTCCAGTCCTATTTCGATTGATTTTTTGAATCCATGGCCTCATTCACTAATTTTCAGAGGCCTTGACCTTTGATGATAGTTGTAGGATTAAATTCCATGTCATATTCTTGCAAGGTCATCATCCATTTTTCTCCTCTTTCTCCCAACTCTTATTGTACGAACATATATCTTACAATTGGGTGAGGGACGATTACCTTGGTGTGGTTCTTTAATATGTAAGGTATGAACTGTTTGATGGCCTTATGAATAGCAATTTCTTTCTTTTCCACCACTAGGTAGTTCAGTTCAACACCTTGACGACATGTGCTCATGAATTCTATGGGGCATTCATTCCCTTGTAGATCATTTTGGGTGAGCATTGTTGCAAGGGAATGGTCAAAGGAAAATGTATATAACAAGAAAAAGAAATGTTTGGTGTAACAACTCTTTTCATCAAAAAAAAACATTTTTTTTAATTTTACATCGCCAAGAATAATTTCATAGAGTTATAATCATGAACATTTCTTATATGAGTTTTGTTTAGATATATTTTGCACCTGTTTAACTAGTTTTTATTAATTTATTTGTCATGGTCTTACCATGACAGGGCACTCTTCACAAGTGCTTGTAATGGACATCCCCAACACTTGGAACAATATCTCTTCACATGTATAAGAACGGCATTGTCCTCTTTTATGAAATGGTTACAAGTTGTATTAAATTTAATTTTATTCTAAATTACTAATTTAATTTTGACTTATTTAAACGATTATGACTTTTTTCTCAAAAGACTTTGAAGTTATGTTGGGTAGAAAACCCAGAACCAGACTAACTTTTTCCCTTATGTTTACCAGGTAGTGGTTATATTTTCGTGGTCTTCTAGAGTTTCACTTGTACTCTATTAGGTACTCATAAAAAAATTGAGTATTTTTAATCTTATGAATGTTTTGTTTGATGGGTTATTGACGCCTTTGAGCATAGGCCCTTTTCGTTTGGCATGCAAAGAAATAACCAAGTACCAACAAGTTCAAGATGTTTGCGTCTTTTTTAAGTTTTGGCTTCTCTCTTGGAGCACGATGCCAAGAGAATTAACTCACTAAAACGATATTGACATATATATGAATTTGGAAAATATATGAATTTGTTTCAATAATTTGAAAACAAATTGAGTAGATAACCAGTTCCTCCCAACCATAGAAATGAACAACCACTTTTACTTTTTCTTGTCACCCCCATGCCTAAATCAGTATTCCATAGGGACTGAAAACTGTATAACCTTCTCTAGAAATATTAGATCTTGATTCTTTCTTAGAACCATCAAACTCAATTTCCTCACAAGTACTCAGAAGCATCATGCCTCCTAATATACTTGTATCAAATAGCTTTCCTAGGTCTTTCTCAAGTTAGCCTCATCCCTAACCCTAGGGAATCTTCTTGGCATAACTGTGTGATAGCTTTTTTCCTCACATCCCACACCTTTAGGAATAGGGTTCCACTTGCCCCATGGACAATAACGTACTCTAGTATGTTTTATCCCTTTTCACTCACCCATGAAATAATGATTTACTCTTTGTAATTGGATTCTCTAATCAATTTGTTTATTTTTAATTAAAATAAATTAAAAATAAAGATTACAAAAATATTCATCATGAATGTATACAATGATATAATTTCACATAAGCCTTTTCCAATTCTTCTACATCATAAACTATCAAAAATTAAAATTCTTAAATGTTTGTAAATTGAGGGACATTACATCCTCTCCCCCTTGAATTGAACATTATCCTCAATGTTCTAATATGAGCATTTCAACTCTAGAATAGGAATGGATATGCATTTCTCATGGTTTCTTCCATTTCCCAAGTAGCCTCCTCTAGACTAAAGTGCCTCCACTGCACTTTAGCTTGAGTGATGGATCATTTCCACAACAAATTTCCTTCTTGTCAAGAATACGCAATGGTTCCACCTGAAACTCACCTTTGGGTTCCACCTTAATCTCATTCCAATTTACAATATGAGTTATATCATGTACATACTTATTTAATAATGAACATGAAATACACTGTGCACTTTTAAATTGGTTGGAATTGCAATTTTATAGGCCACTGGCCCCACTCTGGTGAACACGTGAAATGGCATGCAATATCATGGTGCCAACTTGGGAATTTTTCCAAATTTCAATGCATTTTTTTGTGTCTCATTTTAAGATAAACATGATCCCCTATATTAAATTATGCATGTGTTATTTTCAAATATGGAAAGCTCTTTTTTTTTTCATGTGCACTTTTCAAGTTTTGTTTTTCTTTTTGAACAATTGTTTCCATTTTTTTAAGCATATTTGTGCCCAAAATAATCCTATCAACTGGGTTGTCCCAACTAATAGGGGTTTGGAAATTTTTGTAGTACATCACCTCTGTTGTTCCTGAGATTAAACTTAAGGCTCAAAGCATAATGCCAGACATCAAGAATTAAGGATTGTTTTGCTTTAAGAGTGCTTTTTCTTTCCGTTAGTTATGTAAGAATTTAAATCCTCAAATGAAATTATCCGTTAGTTATGTAAGAATTTAAATCCTCAAATGAAATTAATAGTTGAACAGAACAGAGGCCGTGTTTCGTCTCTGAGTCAATTAATCAAATTGAGTGGTGATGGATAAAATTACAAAACTATTAAACAAGTTAGGGCATCAATGACAGAAGAATCTTACCTTGTTTATAGTAGAAGAAAGAGTGGAATGCACCCCAGAAAGGATATATGATATAGTGATCCAGGTAGCTTGCAGGTCTTGTATTTGTTGATAGCAAATATAGAGGAAAAATTGTTTGCTTATCAGATAACTAAATGAAATGTGATCACAATAGATGTTGTACTAAATTGCAGTCATTCACTTATCTAGGAGTAACATAAAGAAAAATGGAAATATGAAATACAAGAAGGGCACATAACTCAAATTGAAAAAAAATTGGAATCCATGTCTGCACTTGTATTAATACTCACAAAGGATGAGTTTTCTTAGTTACAATACGACAAGAAGCAACCTTTGTTCATTCTTTTGAATATGTATATTCTTTTACAATACAACACTATTGGTTTTAATGGGTGATGGTTTCAATACATGATTTGATTAATTGTGTTAATGGAGAACTTGCTGGCATGTACAAATGAATTAATGAATTGGGGATGGAGGCGACGTGCATTTACTGCACGTCACCCTTACTCCCTCCACTGG
>CBVK0102205478.1:0-13726 GCA_900067695.1 Picea abies
CCATCCACCAAGAGGGGAAATGACTGTGTTTTGTGGTTGTTGATCGATTTTCTAAGATGGTGATTCTGATCCTGTAAGAAGAACATCATAGTAGAGGTTACTACCAAGATATTCTTTGAGAAAGTATGGGTACATTTTGGAATCCCACAAACCATTTTCTTAGATTTGGATAGTTGGTTCCTCAACACATTTTGGTCGAGCCTCTGGTCACTACTGGACACCAAGCTCACCAAATCCACTGCCTGTCACCCCTAGACAGATGGAAAAAATGAGGTCGTCAATCGGATGATCGTGGATATCCTATGCATGTACAATTGCAAGAACCCCCGCACATGGGATGAGAGTCTTACCTATTTCCATCATAGCTACAAATAATCCCTACATAACTCAACTGGACAAAGCCTGTTTCAGGTGGGGTTGGGATTCCAACCATTGGGACCCATGGATGTTTCCCTACCCCTGGCGGCCACCTTGGTCGAATCGTCCCCTACTCCACCTAAAGATGAAAAAGCCACTAGGTTCATTGAGCATATCTAGAACATCTGCCAATCGGTTCAAGATATTTTACAGAAGTCCCATGCTAAGTACAATAAATGACATGATCAACCCCGGTTGCCACTTCAGTTTTATGTGGGAGAGAAAGTTTGGTTGCACTTACAGAAGGAACGCCTTACATGGCCCCATCAGAATCTTGTCCATTCCATTATGGGTTGTAAACCATCACCAAGGCTTTGGGTGAGAATTATTTTGAGATCAACATCCCCCGTTTTCTTGGTCTACACCCAGTATTCAACATGGCTCTCCTTCGACCATATTACCCACCATTGTTGGACACATCATAAATAGAAAAGAAATTGATCCCAATAGAGCTCAACCCTGACTGCATGAAATAGGAATCCAATGATCATATTATGAACACAAAGTTCAAGGGCACTCGACATCAAAGGATCCAATTTTATAGAGTTGTCAAAGCAGGGCAACTCCTGCACCAAGAAAAGTGGCTCACTCGGGGCCAAATTCAACAGACATTTCCCCATATGATGGGGGAAATCAAAGGAATGGAGACCATTGCTCCATGAGGGGGGAGGATTGATCCATATGGATTTTAGTGGCCTCCCACCTATTCCAACTGGTTCATATTAGCATTTTTCTAGTTGGGCAATTTTTTCCTAGTTTTTGGGTCCCCAACTTCTGAGGTCGTTTTGAGGCCCTAAACAATGTTTTTAGGGCCTAAAACAGTTATAAATATAATTGATTTATATTATCATGGAAACATGTGTATTCCTCAGATATACCTTTCCAACGGGATATCGTGTGGCTAAAACAAAGATTGTATGCAAAAGTTATGACCCCGGGAGGTTGATGTACTAGCTTACCCCAACGAGGCCCACATGAATTTTGGTGCTTCATCTCCTAGGGTTAGGTTTTTGGATGTCTAGGGTTTCAAAATTCATTTTTATTGTAAAACCACCTTCAAATCCTCATGGTAATGATCTTCTAGTGAATGAGTGCATCCATCACATCTCTTCTCAGAGATAAGCTGCGACCATTCCAACAAGCTTGTTTTCCACTGCATTTTACAGTTTCATCTTATTTCCTTATTGAATAGAAACCAATTTTACTGTATCTATGTTATTTTGTTTTAAACATATTTTAATAATATGTATTCATTTTTTTCTACTCATAAAATCTGGATCAATGGTATAATATCGCTCTACTCCTTGTCATTCTTAATGCATGTCCCCAACGAGCTTACGGTACAAAGAATTGGGTCTCGAGCTTGTTTCTATTGAGGACAAAATCTCTCACATGCCCAAGTGACCTCTCATGGAAGGAGAAAATAAAGACAATGGGATATGAGATCCTTTCAAAATTTTGCTTGAGGAAGCTCTTACACAACAAATGAACACAATGCTAGATAGTTTTGCACAAATCCTTCAACGACTACCGATAGGTGACACATATTGCTCGAGCAAAGGCAACACCCCCTTTTAGATACAAATAAACTTTGATATTCCTATATTTGAAGGTCAGATAGATGCAAATGATGTAGACAAATGGTTGAATCTACTAGAAGGGTATTTATAGATGCAAATGATGTAGACAAATGGTTGAATCTACTAGAAGGGTATTTTTCTGTCCATACCTTTTCAAATAGAGAAAAGATTACTTTTGTGCTCCTGAAAGTCTTTCCCCATGTCAAATATTGGTGGGAAAATTTATGCGAGAAAAAGGAAAAAAATGAAACCTCTTTATTTACATTCACAGTCACCTAGGAATCCTTTAGGGATGCTATTAAAGAACAATACTACCCTGTCGGAAGTTATGACGACTTCTATACAAAATGGACCACATTGTGGCAAGAAAGAGACCAAGCAGTGTGAGAGTTCACAAATATCTTTCATACCTTGCACACCAAGAGGGGTATCAAATATTCTGAGTGACATATGGTGCTCAAGTATCATGGCTCTCTGTATAGATAAATTCTGACCAAAATGGAATTTATGGACATCTCATCCTTGGATGGGACCTATCGATATGTCGTTAAAATCGAGCAGAAGATCAAACAAAAGACATGGCAATTGGGGCCTGGGAATCCCTCACAACAAAATCTAGAAAAGGTTGGCCCAGAAAAAAAGGCATAGAAAACATGGAAAACATCAGGAAGACCAATCTGAGCCACAATCAAAGAAGGACACCAGAAAGACAAGGAGAGATACTGGGATGTGGTGAGAATTCCATAAGATTCCTTGGCATAACACTGCTAAAAGCCACTCAAAGAAATCACCAGTGGCTGAAGTGAAAGATTATAAATCAGATGTACGTTTTGACTGTAAGTCAAAACTAGAAATGGGGAGACAAATCATTGACGCATAAACCAGTGCCACTGTTGCTACCACCAAGATCTAGCCCGGTAAACCTGATGAGCCAAAAGACAGAGAGTGCCTTTTCCATTCATAGATGTGGGTAAAAGGCACTCCATTTCACTTCATTGTTGATAGTGGTAGCCATAAGAACCTCATATTATCAGAGGTCATCAAGTCATTGGCCTTGCTGACAATGCCACACCTGCTTCCCTACACCATTGGATGGCTCCTCCAAGGAAGCGATTTCCATGTCAGCGAACAGTGTTGACTGTCATATGACATCAAACCCTTCAAATACAAAGTATTGTGTGATGCTTATCATCTCTAAGTTTGTAATGTTCTTTTGGGCCAACCTTATTTATGGAAACATCATGCTATATATGAGACTAGGTCTTGTAGTGTTATTATTACTTTGAATAAGAAAGGATACTCGAGGCCACCCACCTATTGCCATTTCCTTGATCTCTGCCAAGCAATGAAGGAATTTCATCTCTCAGAATAAGAAATTTTTCTTCTTTGTGATTCACTCTCGGAGTGAGAAAAATATCTCAACCATATCCAGGGCCTCTGTGGTTGATCTCTCCACACAATAGAAGAAAGTGGATAAGGTCGTGGAAGAATACGTAGATATCTTCTTCTCACCTACTGGGGTACCTATGCACTCCTAGGTCAAGCATCCCATCAATCTGACCCCTGACGCACTGCTACCCAATGGGATATTCTATTGCCTCTATCTATTATAAAATGAGGAGATCAAGAGGCACATCCAATAAATGCTCCTCAAGGTTGCACATTCGTCCCAACTCATCACCTTGTGGGAGCCCAATCATGATGGTGTAGAAGAAATATGGTACCTAGAGACTTTACATTGATTATTGAACCATGAATAAAATCATAGTCCATAACCGATACCTAATTCACTGAATCGACGACCTCCTTGATCAGCTCACTGGGGCCAAATATTTCAGTAAGATTTATCCAAGGTTTGGCTACCACCAAGTCCCAACAAAATAGACAGATGTATGGAGAACCACCTTCAAGTCAAAAGAAGGTCTTTTTGAATGGTTATTCATGCCCTTTGGTTTGAAAAATTCTCCAACAACATTCATGAGGATGATGGACAATATCCTATGAACTTTCACCAATAATTTTATAGTGGTGTGTCTGGATGAAATCCTCATCTACAACAAAACTTGGGTGGAACACTTGCAACATATTCAATAGGTTTTGCACACCTTGCAGCAACACAAGCTATATGCCAACTTGGAAAAATGATCCTTCGGTATGGACAAGGTCCATTACCTAGGCTACATCCTTGATCAACATGGGGTGCATGTGGATCTAGCTAAGATCCAGGTCATTCATGACTGGCCATCAACAACCACACTCACTAAGCTTCAAAGCTTCTGGGGCCTCACCAATTTCTATCGCAGGTTCTTGTTGGGATTCTCTCATATCGTATGGGCCCTCAACCAAGTAACTAGGTGTGGTGGTAAGGAAAAATTCGTGTGAGGCCTATCCAAGCAACAATCTTTCAATGATATGAAGAAAAAATTCTACTCATTCCCAATACTTTCATTACAGAACTTGAAACAACCCTTTGAGATCAAGACAGATTCTTTAGACTATGTTGTGGGCACTATTCTCACTCAACACGACCACTCCATGGAATATCATAGTGAGACACTATCAGATGTTGTCCATAAGCACCCTAGTTACGACAAAGAAATGTATTCCATTGTGCAAGACTGCCACCAATGGAGACATTACATTCTTGGGAAGGAGACAATCATCCACACTAATAATAAGCCACTCTAGTTTATGCATACACACAAAAATTTTTAGAATGACCACCATCATAAATGGTCCACATACTTGCAGTAGTTCCACCTCAACATCAAATATAAAATAAGAAGTACCAATCATGTTGCTGATTGCCTCAGCCAACCTCCAGTCATGGAACTCACCATGGTTCTAGAATATTGTGGCCATAATACCTTTGGATGGCTCCACCTCTATGATATAGACCTTGACTTGGCCACCACCTATGAAATTTTAGGAGAAAACTCAGTTGTCACTAATTTCCATCTTCAAAATGGGATTTTGTGTCGTCTAGTCCATCTTTGAGTTCCATAAAGTGAGTGAGCGAAGCTGGTTTGGGAAGCTCACTCCAGTCGGGTGGCATGACACTTCAATGTTTAAAAGACAGTGGTCGTCTTGCTGAAACATTTCTACCGGCCGAAAATTTGATAGGATTTCTACAAGTATATCATGTCTTCCACCGTCTGCACTATTTCCAAACCAACAACTAAGAAACAAGGCCTATACACCCCTTTTCCTACTCCTGACAGGAAATGGGAATTTATCTCAATGGAATACATGTTAGGACTTCCATCCACTAAGAGGGGAAATGATTGTGTTTTTGTGGTTGTTGATCACTTTTCCAATATGGCGATTCTGACCACCTAGAAGAAGAGCATCATAGCAGATACCACTGCCAAGATCTTCTTTGAGAAAGTATGGGTACATTTTGGAATCCCACAAACCATTGTCTCATATTGAGATAGTCAATTCTTCAACAAATTCTATTTGAGCCTTTGGTTTTTGAGCCTTTGGTCATTGTTGGACACCAAGCTCACCAAATACACTCCCTTCCACACCTAGATAGATGGCCAAAATGAGGTCGTCAATCATATGATTGTGCATATACTACGCATGTACAATTCCAAGCACCCCTACACATGGGATGAGAGTCTTCCCTATGTCCAACATAGATATAACTAATCCCTACATAGCTCAAGTGGCCACAACCCCCTTCAAGTGGGGTTGGGATTCCAGCCATTGGGCCCCATGGATTTATCCCTACCCCTAGCGGCCACCTCAACTGACTCATCTCCTGCTCCACCTGAAGATGAAAAATCCACCTAGTTCATTGAGTGGATCCAACACATCCACCAACATGTTTAGGATATTTTACAGAAGTCCAACACCAAGTACAAGAAGTGCCATGATCAACACCAGGTGCCACATAAGTTTCAGGTGGGAGACAAAGTTTGGTTTCACTTGCAGAAGCAACACCTTATAGGGCCCCATTAGAATCTTCGACCACTCCATTATGGGACATAAACCATCACCAAGGTTGTAGGTGGAAATTATTTTGATCTCAATATACCCCTTTTCCTTGGTCTGCACCTAGTATTCAACATGGCTCTCCTTCAACGATATTTCCCACCATTGTTGGACACCTCAAAGATAGAAGAGAAGTTGACACCAACAAAGATCAACCATGACTATGTGAAAAATGAATCCAATTATCGTATTTTGGACACACAAGTCAATGGCACTTGACATTAAAGGATCCATCTTTATCGAGTTTTCAAAGAAGGGTGACTCCTGCAGCAGGGGAAGTGTCTCACCCAGAGCCAAATTCACTAGAAATTTCCTCATCTAATGGGAGAACTCAATGGAATGGAGAAAATTGATTCCTATAGGGGGGGGGATTTATCCATATAGATGTAAGTCGATTTCCACCTATTACAACTGGTTCATATTATAAGTTTTCCAGTTTGGAAGTGTTTTTCCTAGTTTTTGGGTCCCCGACTTCTAGGGTCGTTTTCAGGCTCTAAACAATGTTTTTACGACTTTCCATAGTCAAACTATAGATACATATACAGTATGATGAAAAAAATTGTATTTCTTGAATAGACCTTTCCAATGGGCTATCGTGCGCTTACAACGAAGATCGTATGGAAGTGTTATGACCCCAGGAAGTTGATGTACCAACTTACCCCAATAGAGTCCACATGCCCTTTGGCACTTCATCTCCTAGGGTTAGGTTTTTGGATGTCTAGGATTTTGGAATTCATATTTAATGTAAAAAGGCCCTCAGAGTCTCATGGTAATGATATTCTGGTAAATGAGCGCAATCATCGCATCTCTTCTTAGAGATAACCCTCCACTATTCCAGCAAGCTTGTTTTCCGCTATATTTTATAGTTTCATCTTATTTTCTTATTGAATAGAAGCCAATTTTACTGTATATTTGTTATTATATGTTAAACATATTTTAATAATATATATTTATTTTTTCCTTCTCATAAAATACAGATCATTGGTATAAGAAACTCATAAGGTAACCAATATTGCAGAAATCTATATGAAAGAAGTCACCAGGATGCATGGAGTGTGTAAGGTGATAGTATCATATCGAGATCCCAAGTTCACATCTAATTAATGGAAGGGGTTATAAGGGATTTGGGACTAATCTTAATTTCAGTACAACATATCATCTAGAGTTAGATGGGAAGATATAAAGGATTGATTGAATAATCAAGGATATGTTGAGAATGTATGTTATGGGAAGCCTTCTAGGTGGGAGGACTACCTGCATCTAGTTGAGTTTTCCTACAATAACGAGTATCAAGAATCATTGAAGATGAGTCCAATTGAAGCCCTATATGGAAGAAAATGTAACACGTTGGTAAGTTGGGATAATCCAATAGATACAATTGTTATTAGACCATATTTGTTAAGAGAAATGGAAGAGCATATGGTTTAGATCAGGTATAATCTGAAGGTTGATCAGGACAAGAAAAATAGTCATGCTGATAAAATAAGGACACATAGAGAATTCAAATTTGGGGAGCATGTATTTTTAAAAGTTAAAGGGAAAAGGGGCTTGCTGAAATTGGGTAGTTGTCCAAAAGAAACAAGATATCATGGGCCATTTGAAAGTCCTAGAGAGGATTTGCCTATTTTCATACATGCTTGCATTACCTACATCCATGAGAATTCGTAATGTGCTCCACATTTCTTAATTAAAGAACTATATAATTGATGCTAACGATATAATTGATTGTACTATGATCTAGGTGGAGCATGAAGGGGATTTTCGAGTGGAGCCAATGTGCATCCTAGACCAGAAAGTCAAGGCACTCTAGAAAAAATCCATTAGAATGGTAAAGGTTTAGTGGACCTATTACAGTTTTGAAGATGCCACATGGGAGCATGAGGAGGCTATGAGTAAATAGTACCTACAATTTTTTGAAAGTTTTCAAGAATTATGAATGCACAAGTGTACATATGTGAATGAAGACTTTATTTTGGTAATTGAGAATTCTTGGAGTCACATATTAGATGCTTCTTTTCTAATCTATACATTGGACCTATAAGGGAAGTGGTAAATCTTGAGAGACTGTGAGAAGTGAAGGGAGTAAACTTCCTTGGGTTTTGCAAATTGCGGGGAAGCAAGATTGATGGTTGGAATTGCCATGAGAGATGTGAAATTGTGAAGGAAGCAAGTATTTAGATATAAAATCTTTGTATGCAATTATGAAATTATGTATGGTATTGTGCACTGAGGATGGTGAAATTTGTAGGGGGAGGAGAATGTAACATATATGTTTTACCCCCAACTTAGTGATGTATATATTTTACAAAGACATATGGCCATGGGACAAGAAATGTAATATGTAAACCTTGTAAATCATAATGATAAATAAATATAACGTCATTGTATGTGGAGAAAGAAAAAGTAATTGGGGGTTAAGTATCCACAAGAGGGAGAAGGCTCCAAGGGGGTCGAAGAAGGGAATGTTCATGGGTATTAATCTCAACCTACCTTGTTCTAGAAATTACCTTGTGTATTAACCTTCTATTTCCTTTGGAGTGTTTCCAAAGCCAATCATTGAATTCTTGTAAGAGGGGTGGGTGAGAGATGTAACTTCAGGAAGTTATTATGACCATGGGGGCTAAGTATAATGCTCCTTGGGAGGACTGTGAGTTAATAAAGTGAGGAAAAATAGGACTTCGTATGGAAAAACACAAAATTCATTCAGTAAATCCAGAGATTGAAGTAGTTAGTTAGGGAGAGAGGGGAACATGATAATGAGTGGGAGAATAACAATGAGGATTCTAGAGAGTCTAAGACATAGCCTATTCTGAAGAAAACAAGTTATGGAAATAGCGATAGTTTACATAGTTGAGCAGAGATAGAAAGTTGTATCAACACATAAGTGCAAGTCATGGGAGCTATAGAAGCAGGTTGTCAGGCCTATAGATTTAACTTTCTAGGTGAGAGAGAAAGTTTCCCTGAGGGTGTTAAGTTGTGTGCTTACACCTTCTTCTAGAATCCAACATCCTTGGAGTCCCCAATAGATATATTCCTATTTGAAAAGTAAACTAGAGCCCTAGAGGGAAGAGGGAAGGCTCGAGGGACTGTGATTAGTGAAGGGGGATCCCCTTCATTAGGTTGTGTAGGTCATGGGGAAGAGAGATGTGTGGATTGGGATAGCTATAGGAAAACTAGTGTTGGGTTGTTTCACACTTACATGCATCCTTCTTAACAATGGGTTGTTAATATACAGGGTTCGTCTAGAGTTGACCAACAAAACCCCCAAAGCATTATCATATCACCTTGTTGACCAATATATTATCATGTTCATTCATAAAGGGGGTTTTGAATTGTAAAAAAAAGGTATATATATTGTATATATTGGTGGGGATGTAGGGTGTTTGAGGTTTATAGGTGTTGGGGGTATAAAAATGGGTATCTAGTAAAAATAGGGTTTTTTAATTGGAAATATGTATTGGGAGGGGTGCTCAACATAATAATTTTGGGAGGTATTTATCCATATCTAGTGAAATTAGGGGTATTATTTAATATCCCATGAATGCACATGCTATGTCACAAGTTCCATAAGTGAAGACTATGTGGTTGGGGATAAAGGGATAAACATTCAAATATCCACGTGGGTTGACATTCAAACATTCTGTAACTAAAATGTTACTATTATTAATAGAAAAACACAATACACACACATATCAAAATGCCACATGAGTAACACATGATAGATCAGAATCACTGCAACTTTATTATTCTCCTCATTCCATCGAAAATAGGCATACATTAAGAAAAAACATACTTGAAAACATCAAAGTCCCATATCCTCTTTAGGTAATTCCCCAGATTTACATTATATTGTGCCATGCACATCCTTTCATACCTTAGAGATACAAAAAACTCATACTTACAATCATATGCATGACAACATTACAATACTACAGAGACTCAGAGTGAGATCTTCAATAATAGATAACAACAATGACCCAATGAATAAACTCAACAACCCTTTCTTTGTCATCCTTTCTTCCTTTTATATCCTTCTTAGCTCTGGAGCTCTGTCTCTTTCAATTATTCTCCACTCGCTCTACTAAAAGAGACATAACTACAAAGCCTACAACTCACATTCTTTTGTCTCCTATCTGCATTCCACGTATCCTTTCTGGAATCGGGGCTATATTAACTACCTTTCCAACTCATATTTTGTATGCTCCATGTTCGCTTGTGCTTTTGAAAATAATCATTCAGGGAGATTTACCTATGATTCCCTTCTTGATTCCAATGTGGGTATTAATTTTTGATGGGCATTCACAAAACTGGACTTTAGCACACGTTAACAAAACTTGTCAAAACGTGATCTGACATGTGCTTCATATAAATACTCATGCAGAGGTTGGGGAACACAAAAAACTGGAATGATGTTATAGCAAGATTTGCCTCACTATTGCTATCTTGCATAGAGGGCCTTTTTCCATTTCCCTATGCAGACTTGTCATCCCTTTTTGATGAATCCAGAGATAAAAATACATATTTTTCCACATAACTTGTCATCCCTTTTTGATGAATCCAGAGATAAAAATACATATTTTTCCACATATACGTGCCATATCTACTATACATAATGTGTATAGGCAGGCTACTCCACTATAGCTTGCATACATCAGGATTTGTGCCAGAAAATAAAAAAATGAAGTCAAGTTTCCATGTCATGATAGGAGATCCCTGATCCTTGGCCTTCCATATAATGGAAATGTTCAAACTCGACCGTTCACTTGCATTTTGAAGGCTATAAGAGCATAGTTTTGAGCTTTGGAAAAGAAGAGAAAGAATTCCACTTTGAGAGAAAAGTTAATCTGGAGAAGTTACTTCATATTGAGTCTGCATCCCTTTGTTCCTCAAGTCTAAAAACAGTATTTATCCCCCAAGATCTTTCCCTATTGTTGAGAGAACCTCATTGTCTCCCTTCTATAAGCTTGCCTTTGGTGGAGGCCCAATTGGAAGGAACCTAGTTTTTTGGTTTCGAACTGTGCCAACATGGAAGTTTGTAATGTTATCACTTTGGTTGATCATTTATTAATAGAAATGCTCCTTTCTTGTCCTATTGGTATCATGCAAATATATTATTATTATCCATGGGAATATTTGTAATGTTTATTGATGGATTATGCTATATAATGTGCTAACCGTCTTATATTATCACTATATGCTTGCTCAGCTTGTTTGTTGAGAACTTGTTGCATGTATAAAGCTTTGAGTTGAAGTGCTCAACGATGGACATCTTCAAACGTTGGAGCGAGGTAGGATTCTTTCTTATCTCGCTTTCACATTGGTTTATATAGCATATGTTGGAATTGAGTAGGTTTTTGCAGTCATACATGTCTGTTGTGTTTTACCCTTGGCATAGAGAGATTTTACCTCATATCAATACTCATGCATTGGTTGGGGAACACACAAAGTTGGAATGAGTGCACACAATTTCATTTGTTTCACGTGTGATATTAACCCAAAACTTTGGGTGCCAATAGGCCCCCACCACTATTACTTGTCTCATCCTCAAGCCAACTACCTCATGGAAGGACTATCACAATTGTATTGAGTAAGATCAAATCATCATCAATAGTGGACCTACACATTAAAACAATATGTGATTACAACTGATTTTGTGTAAGAGAAAATTGTTTGTCCAAGATGTAGTTGCAACCCGACACAGGTCCTGGAATGAGTCGAGTATGATCCAATGTAAGATATGGTTGTGGGCTTCAGTTGTCCAAATTCTTGGCTCTTCCTCTTCCATAGTGTCTATGGTGATGAATGATGGATATGATTAAATTTCATCACCCACAAACTAGCATCCAAATTGAACCTAAATTAAGGTGCTGGAACTTACCCAAGTTACTCATGGACCTACACAAAGGAGATCCCACATAATATTTCCATCAAGAGAAGGAATCATTCTCTTCTTGTATTTTTGTTCTACCAATATAAGATAGAGGGTGACGACCTCCTAACCGAGTGTAATGGATAAGCCATATCCTTGGGCTCTATCCTTCAGCAAAGGTGACAATCCATGGCAATAGGAAAACCAAATTTAGGCTTAGAGAGCTGGAGGACTTTTGTAGCTCCAAATAACAATTCAAGGAACTATGAGAACTAAGGGAGTGTCTTGTTTAAGAATAATAGAGTGGGTCCTTTTCCTAATATCTAATGATGAAATGTCAATCTTCGTGATAACTAGACTGTGGGTTCATGGACTGTCTAACCGAACTGAGAATCACATGTCCCAAAATGTTTGTGAAACTAGGCCATGAAAGGGGACCTAAACCAAGGGATGGTAGTATTAGTGGGACTTGGAAAGATAAAATGAGGTGGTGAGAAGTCGAGGGTGTGGGTGATTTGTGGGTTGAGGGAAAATGTGATGTGGATAATTTATCCATAGAGTTCATGGGAAGAAGTGGAATCATATATAGTGGAAAATGGTCATAGGGGTGAGACATAATAATACAAATAAATGTCCCATAATATTGATGAGGGAAGAAGTACAAAGTTCCAATGAAGTCCCATAGATGGAGAGATAATGGTTCAGATCCACCATACTAGTGATGTGCCTTTTGGAATGTGGCATCATATCGTCTTACGTGCCAAGGCTAAAGGTGATATATATTAATATTATTTCTTGACCTTTTAGTATAATATAGTGATTATAGCTGAGGTTCGTCCCATGTGAGGCCCCTACCAGGGTCAACACCATGAACGTAAGACATAACCTTGACCTAGATTTTAAATATTAAGAATATACAAAACTATCAATCCATCTAATATGATTGTTTGAGTGGAATGCATGTTGTGCTTCCAAAAAGGAAAATTATGCCAAACATATATTCTTATACCTGATGTACATTCTACACTACTCCTATTCTATCAAACTTCAGGGTTGAGAGAAGGATCTAAGTGATGGGTGACCCCTAGGGTCCGTAGTACAACTTCAACTTGCTTCCATTAATGAGGCATTTGAGTGGATGTCCTTGTAATGTATACAACTTTGTGGCACCTTCTTCATTGATGTAAACTAGCCAAAAATGACCCAACGAACGCATCCATAGCTTGTCATTTTGCTGTCATATAGAAAATTAACTAAATGTCTAGGCTGGAGGATTTTCTAGTGGATGTTGCGAATGTGCCATGCATTTTGTCTCTTCTTTTCAACCACTTGGTTGAATCCCTTTATAATACAATCCTCTTCTAGCTCCATGAGTTTGTCTAACCTATGCTGAAGGTACTATTCATTTGTCATTTGAGTTGCTAGAGAAATCCAGAGGCTAGGGACTAGAAGTTCTAGTGGCATGACCTCTTCTGCTAGAGAAATCCAGAGGCTAGGGACTAGAAGTTCTAGTGGCATGACCTCTTCTTTACCATAGACCAATCTAAATGGTGTGTAATTTGTCATCCTTTTTCAAGTTGTCTGATAGGCCCATACTTTAGGGATGCAGTGATCCCAATTTTCACACTGTACATTACAATTTTTGGTTAAAGCATGTTCTATTTTTTTTTTAAATCTCCAACTGTACCGTTAGCTTGAGGATGACAAGGAGTGATCTTATAGTGATGGATTATGAACTCATGAGTGAGTTGTTGAATGGTTTCATTCAAGAAATTTGAGCCCTAGTTGGTCATTAGTACTTGTGGACACCCATATTTTATAATCACATTCTAAAAAATGAATCATGCCATCATTTATGTTG
>CBVK0102205479.1:0-17510 GCA_900067695.1 Picea abies
TTAATCTCTTTTGACCAACCCTTAGTGTTTTTAAACTTAGCAATAACGTTCTCATACATTCTTATTGCAGCAACCCTCAACTCAAGAGGCACTTTTATCTCTTCCAACCTATTACAAAAGTTTTTCCTAGGAACCATGTCAAAAGCTTTTCTAAAGTCAACAAAACAACATAAAAGATTGGTTTTAGTATTGCATAACTCCTTTGCAATGATCCTAAAGGTAACAAGATGGTCCACAGTTGAGTGATTATATAATATATAATTATTTTGAATTATAATATATCATACACTATATCTATAATACAGTATTTGATATATTATATATAATAATGAATTATGTGCTATATAATATTTATAAATGTATTATTATTATTATTATTTTAAATTTTTTATAATTATTATGATTATATTATTTAACTATAATGTTTTTATTTTATTTTTAAATTTATTATTAAATATATAAAAAAAGGTAATTATATATTTGATTAATTATGAATTATTTTAAATATAATATAATATAAATTTAAATATTTTGACACTACATTTATAATATGCATAATAATTTAAATTTTTTATTATTAATTTTTTTTATCTTTTAACTCTATACCAACTCAACTTAATTGGCAATTATCATTAATGAGAGAATATAACTTAATCTTCAGTAGATAACACCTCTAACTTAATGTGATGTTAACTCAACTTAATTGGCAATTATAATTAATGAGAGAATATAACTTAACCTTCAGTAGATAACACCTCTAACTTAATGTGATGTGACATACACTTGTATTGTTTTAATGTTTTCCTTAAGATGTCCATTTTAGACCCAAACTAAGTCTAACGTCTCTAAGTTGTACTAGAATTTTTATCTTTGATAATTTAGTCACCAAGTATAAACTCAGATCATGAATAAGTGATGGATCATGGTGTTCTAGGGTAACCAACGGTTGGATATCATTATGCGTGGTAACATTTCCTGGTTGGTCACTAGGTCCCTTACTTCTTCTAGATAAATATCAACAATCTCAGCCACCACAACCACTGCTTTACACTGTGTATTGTTGGTCTTAGAGGCTAACATTTGGTCCACAAGGATAGCAATGTTAGTGGATACCATAATGCTCTTGCAGGCATCAAACTGCCCCAAACTCAAAGGAAAAACCTTTGGCCAATTTGCCTCTTTACTGTTGGAAAATTGATACACATGTGGGTGGTTGCCATCCTCAATGAATGACAACATATTCAAACTGTCTTTTCACTATTTGAGAAGGTCTTCAAGATAATTTGGAAGGAGCAAATACATTTTTTGCGCAAACACCTCATAGCCTTTTTCGTTATGAGGCAACTCACGAGCTTTGCAATAATGACTAGAAGAAGGATAACCAACGAAATTATTACTAGTAGTGGGCACAATAATCCTTGAAGTTATGCCTTCTTTTCATGATGAAAATGTACCCTGGGAATGGGTTGTCTTGGCTGAAATGTCCTCGATATCTCATTGTTCTCATCAACCCCTTCCTTCTTCACTTCCCGAGATGCTTTTCCTTGTGGTTCATACAACATGGAAGGATTTGGTTGAACTTTCTTCACTGTGTTGATATTTTTCTCCAACTTGAGAGCATAAGCTAAGGCTCTGTCCAAATTTTGGATATCCTTTTCCCTGAGTAAAAAACCAAATGATTAATCAAATGCCTTAAAATAATAAATTAATGGAAATTCGTTATTAGGGCGTACATGTTGAGGAATCCTTGAACAAAGTTTAGATAAATGATTATTAAATTAAGAGACAATCTTATTTTCATCTTTAAGAATAGAAGTAAACTCTGTTAATAAAAATGAATTGTCCTATTGGTAGCTTCATTTTCTATAAACTTCCATCTAAATGCATCCCAATCGTCAATGGAGGCAACAAGAAGGGAATTGTACCATGTTCGTGCATCTCCCAGAAGAGTTCACATGAACTTCTTGATCACTACATTCTCATACTCCACCTCCAAATCATCCACAAATTTTGAAAAATCGATCAAGTGGTCATCAACTGACATTGCATTGTTTCCTACAAACTTTGGTAGACGCTTCCAACATTCCCTTGTAGGCATGTCACGAGGTTGATTAGAAATTGCAGTAAAACTCAATGGGACATAAACAATAAGAATAAACCTCACTAGGTTTCCGACTGCTGCCATAGTATTACCCTGAGATGAAAACAAATGTGAACTAAAACGTGTCGAAAAACCACTCACTAAAGAGCTAATCACAAAAGTAGAACTTGATATGCTTTCCAAGTTAGTTGGTGTTTCTAGTTGAAATCTAGTATTTTTTCAGAAAAGGTGATCAAGTTCGCTAAGGCTTGCAACAATGTCTTGTGTATGATTGAATTTTGGATATCTCCTCTTATTATCTAGGATGACCCAATCCTACACCAATGAAGTTGCTAGGAAAGTCAAAAAATAAATCAATAAATAAAATTCACCACTGTCATTGAAGTATCTGAAAAAAATAAATCAATAAATAAAATTCACCACTGTCATTGAAGTATCTGAAAATTGACGATGTCCACATCAATGACGCTAATTTGTTATCTCTTAGATCAGCTTTGAGAAAACCTAGGAAACAACTATGAGTAATTAGCTTAAGGTAACTACTAATTACTCTTCTATTCAAACTAGTGCTTTTCTAGTCACAAGGGGGTGTTCATGCACTCTTAACACTTAGAAACTCTACATAATTAGTACTAGTGATTAACACACATAGTAGTTTCCCTTGATATGTGTGTAAGTAACCAAGTACACAAGAAAGCTTAAACTAAATAATTAATATGAGAGATTCCACTTCACAACAAGCTAAACTATGAAAGATGAAAGAATAATAGTTTAAGTGAATAAAATCAAAGTAAAGACACACATCACTCTAACAAAAGTTAAGAGAATTCAACCAAAAGATGAAAGAATAACACTTTAAGTGAATACAAATCAAAGTAAAGACACTTAGACCACCCCACATCACTGTAACAAAAGTTAAGAAAATTCAACCAAGAGATTTGAAATGTTGTCACACATGCAATAATCAAAGCTTGTTTTGTATTAATCAAAAAATTCTTTGCATCATGATGGCAAATACAAAACTAACTGCATAAGTAGCATTACATAGAGTGGAGGCAACAATAAAATAAGAATGAATGGAAGGGAAGAATGTTGGTTGTACTAGACTATAGCTCAATGAACCTAATGAAAATAAGAATATTGCTCAATGAACCTAATGAAAAGAAGAATGAATGGAAGGGAAGAGTGTCAGTTGTACTCTATTGCTCAATGAACCCCCTCAAATCCGTCCTCTTCATGTCGCCTTTATAGAATGCCAAACACTCTAAACCGGGACGACTTAACCAAGCAATCTCATGCACACCACAATTGCCAAAAATAACTAAGACAATGTTGTTAACACCAGTGTTTTAAAGGCAAATCTATGCATGAAAACCAAGTCTATCAACCACTAAATCAACTTCTTGTCTAAATATAAAAAAATAAATAAACACAAATCATTGTTGATTTTCAATGCATGGTAACATTGAAATCTCACTATTTAAGTGAATACTATACACGAAATACTCTCGTAGCAAGATATTAAGTCATCCTCACTATTAAATCATCCTTTGTGCATGGATGCCACTACCCTGCCACATGTTTGAAAAGAAAAACACTAAGGACAAACGTTAACTCGTTGCCATCTCATTATTGAATGATAGATTTCAAAGTAAATACTGCTAAAATTCCCCTACATCCACACACATCACTGCTCTGTCCACTCCCACTGAAATTTCCTTGCATAATGTGGCTCAACACTAAACTCTCAACCATAATTCCAATTATAAAGATGACAAAATAGTCAAATTGCTTCTCTACTAATAAATTTTTTAAAATCAATGGATTTATCAATAATAAAATAGGAGATCAAGTTATCTCCTGTGCAAAGTGAGTTAGAACTAAAGTCATGAAAGGAGACCATGAATAAAGAAGTTGACTTAGTCAATTGTCCAAAGTTATCAATAATAAAATAGGAGATCAAGTTATCTCCTCTGCAAAGTGAGTTAGAACTAAAGTCATGAAAGGAAACCATGAATAAAGAAGTTGACTTAATCAATTGTCCAAAGTTAAAAAAGCTAAGAACCACTAAAAATAATAACCAAAAATCCAAATATATCCTTGAAATACACATGCAAACCTTAAAACCCTAAATGTTATACTAACAATGTCATGAAAAATCTCTCATGTTGCTTAGAAAAAGCTTATAACTATCAATGTCATGAAAATGCTCACATGTTGTTTAGAAAAAGCTAGTTAACATTGTAAGTTTGCAAAGACCAAAAATATGTAATCAAGTTTGATGTGCTTAAAACCCTAAATGTTATACTAACAATGTCATGAAAATGCTTTCATGTTGCTTAGAAAAAGCTTATAACTATCAATGTCATGAAAATGCTCACATGTTGCTTAGAAAAAGCTTATAACTATCAATGTCATGAAAATGCTCACATGTTGCTTAAAGAAAGCTTGTTGACATTATAAGCTTGCAAGGACCAAAAATATGTAATCAAGTCTAATGTGGATATTGTAACCCTAACTCCTCTAAAGTAGAAAAAATGCTTAGAAATAACAATTTCTTCCCAATGTAATGATCATGCATTTGAAATTAATTTTGATTACTATATGAAAACGGATGCACCTATCACTAGATGCCAACGTAAGGAAAACTAACTGGTTTTGAACCCTCCCATTTCACGAACAAAACTGAGAATTAACAAAGTCCCATGCAATAGTGAGCCTATGCAGTAAACTATAAAATTACCTTACCATACCGTCAACCGTTTCACATATGTTTTTCAATAATGAGAGCAAACTCATATTAAAGTTTTGTCTGAGCATTAATTAAAATTTTATATCTCATTTTCCAATTTATTTTTATCTCATTTTCCAATTTTTTTAGAAATCGAGCGAATCAAATTTTATGATTTTGATTAAAATTGATTTATTTTTATCCGTTAGATTTCGGGTTGAATAAGATACCTCGTAAAACCTTTATATCACAATTTTTAAATGATAAAAAATTCGAAGATAGTAAAAGCAACGAACATATTCCTCCAAAAATATAGACTAAAAAAACTAAGCATTTTACGCATTTTTAGACTACGCTGTTGTGGACTTAAAATTGGGACTGTTGAAATTTTTTTATGTGTTTTACTGGGCGTTAAGGAATTAACAAATTTGGCATCATTGATGGAGATTTTAAAAATGGGATACTTTAACCTAAAAGATTGAAAAGCTTTTTCATATATATATTAAAAAGTAGAGTGTGAATAACAATTTTGGAAATGTCCTCCAAAAAGATTTGGAAATCTTTTAAGAAAAAAACAAAAGTGTGAATAAAACTTATCTTTTAAGAAAAAATCAAAAGTGTGAATAACTTATCTTTTAAGAAAAAAACAAAAGTGTGAATAACTTTCAATTATAAGCCTCTGTTCACTCCTATTTCAAATTATAAGCCTCTGTTCACTCCTATTTCAAATTCAGTACTTGACTCACAAAGATGGTTAACACCGGATTTAATTCATCACTTATACTAAAGTTCGGGTTTTATTGCTCTTCCAGTGGGAACCTCTAGCATTACCATGTTAGAAAAATCGAGTGCATACATTTTCAAAATAGGAAGCGGTGCCTTAAAGAATTAACAGGATGGCCTTGCAAATGAGTGAATGTTTTACCCTCATTGGGAGTTGTACACGGAGAATGGAGAAAATCAGACATAGATTAACAGGTGCGGGCTCAAATATAATATCAGATACTTCGTAAGTAAATATTTGCTAAAACTGAGTACCAATCAAGAAAAGACGAAATCAGAACTACAATTTAAAAAAAGATCTGCATCGATTTACAAATTTCATATAGTTGACAACTTGCAGAAGACCAGGAGAATTCAAGAGCTTCCATTTGTAGACCAACTTAAAAATACCTTAAACTAATTTCTATAGGTTTTTCTTTTGTTTTGTGCAAGAATAGTGTGTTAGCTTATAGGGCCTGGGAGTTTTAGTTTTTGGGGCAGATGGGGATGAGAGAACAGAGCGGTATAGATTTGGTTTCATCCAAAGGGGGCAAGGAGAAGACACTGTAGGTAGAGCTCCCTCTGCGTATTTCTCTCATGGTGCGAAGAGCAGCCATGGTGCTTCTGTATATGCACTCCATACCTTCCGCATCCCAATCCCCATCCTCATCCCCCTTGCCTTTCAAGGGGGAATTCTCCTCCCCAAATTCTGCTTGGGTCGTTGCCGCCGCCGGCGGCTCTCGTAGCCTCTGCAAATCGCTGTTACCAGCAGAAGAAGATGCTTCTGCTTGGTTTCCATTGCTGGACGGACCTGCAGGTACTTGAAGAAGGCTTTTAGGGTAATCTGGAAATAAACTTTGGAGTGTGTTTTCACATTCGCTGATGAGCTTAGAGAGTTGTTCAGTGGTGAAAAAGGGTTGTTGCAGAACCTTCTGAATGAATGGGTGGCGCAGTAGACCGCCCGTTCTCTTATCATATTTCTTCAAAATCTTCGCTAGCCCTGCAATCCCGGTAATAATAATTAGGGTTTTGAAAGTTTGAAGTTGAAGCTAACATCCAGGAGAAGATGCTCATGGAAGGACAATGCAATGAAATTATAGACGATGCGAATTGAGTATGGATGTTAATAATCATACCTGTATAGTTGAGAGCGCTGTAATTCTCTAGCAGAACCATTTCGCCATGAAAATTCACAATGTCTTTCCTTAATTTGATCATCTCCTCGTTGTACTCGGTTTGGGAGAAAACTGTCGCGTTCTGTCTACTGTTGCTCTTCAACTTTTCGATCCTGTCCTGCAGCTCCTGTTGTAAAGTGCAATTAAACCAGTTAATTAAAGAATAAACAGACACCGCTCAAATCTATTCCACTACAAAGCTAATCAATAAGCAAAATGTGTGAATCAGAGCGGAGGAAACAACAATCTCATCTCATGTTTGCAAGTCTATTGTAACAAATTGGACCACAGCAGAGTTCGATCTCGCTACAGAAGAGAATGGAAGAACAGTGCATTGCTACAGGATATAACTAACCCCGGTCTTATATGTTTACCCCAATGAGTAAAGATATCTTCAATATAATCACAGAGAAATCGTGGCTTCTCAATTTCTGAAAGGATAGCTATTCACAAGGACTAGCTTATCTGGAAGCTAACAACTGCTTATGTTAAAAATTTTAAACCTGTCAATGAAGTAGAAAACCTAGCTAAATTCTAAATTTTCAGACAGGAGGACAGAACAGCCTAATACTTGGAATCTGCAAGAACTAAAACGGTTTCCTCTCTCAGCAATCTCAAGAATTACACCAATTCAAAAGCCCGATGCCAAAGATATCTTCAAATATATTCACACAGAAATCGCGACTTCTGGATTTCTCAAAAAATAGAAATTCACCAGAAACTAGCTTATCTAGACGCTATCAACTGCTTATGTTAAACTTTTTTTTAACCTTTCAAAGAAATAGAAAACCTAGCTAAAATCCAAAATTTTCTTAAACAATTACGCCAATTCCAAAGCCTGACGCCAAATTTTCCTAATCAAGATAACCAGAGCATACATACCTTCTGACGGATGATGTATTCTTCTTCTTGCTCCATAAAGAAGGTATTAAACTTGTCAATCTCGGCATTCAGCAAATGAACAAAGTCCGCCTGCTCCGCAGTCATTTTGCGATTATTGCATTCGAAATCTAGAGCCCCGGAGCCCTGTTTAGAGACAAAGGCGTTTAGATTGTCATCTGAAGCAGCACCTGCTTTAACAGGTCCGGCAGAGATCTTTTGCCTTTTGTTGGGAACTTCAACGGAGCCGCCCCGGATCTCATCGCTGCAAAGGGAAGGCGAACCTTCCCTTGCAGTCGACATAGAATTCACTAGCTTCTTCAAGTATTTGTAAGACAAGAACTTATCCCGCAAGTATTTGTAAGACAACAACTTCTCTCGCCATGTTAGACAAGAACTTATCCCGCCATGTTGGCAATGTTTCCTCGATCTGACTCTTCAATCTTTTGCCAAACTTCATGATCCCAGTGCCAAAAGGTTCTCCTCGCAAAAGAATTATATACTACGCAAAAATACAGTAGGCCTCAAGGCCTGAGAAATGCTTCCATTTCGCCAGAAGAAGCGATTTCCGCCGAAGGAACCAGAATACCAAATAAAATAGCTGTAAAGAGTCGAGAAACGAAGATTTAAAGTTGAGCTACAATAAATTCATCTTCAAAAGTCCAATCAAGAACAGGAAGCTGTAAGGTCATGGATTCGAATCGTCTTAAGGTGTCGAAACCCTAAAACCAGTGGAATTTCAGCAGAGCAAAAGATCTGTAGTTGCAAATACTATGGGCTTACATTACAGAGCAAACAAGAATCATAAAATTGCTCACGGGGTCCAGTTGTTTGCCAGAAGGAATTTGAAGCGAAGATGGATTTAAGTAGTACTTTATGTTCAGACAGGCCGCAGCATTTAATGGGGACGCAAACGACCAGAATCGTGGTAATATTCCTTGGAATATATTTTAGAATATGCCAAGCTCAGATATCGGCTTCAACCTACCGAGAAGCATATATACGAAGTATATTCTTATTCATCTTTCACTCCTTCCCTTCACCTTCACCTGCTCCCCTGGCACTGTCCAATCCTTCCCTCGGTCAAGTTGACCATGAAAGGAGGAGAGAGGATGTGGGTTGTTGGAACTTGGTGCATGACATCCTTATAAATCAAGATTTATGATGATAAATGTCTGGTAGTGGAAGCCGTTACGCGGTGGGTCTGCCATGGGGACGCATGGTTCTTGAAAAGCTGCCTGCCTCACCACGTTTCTGGGCAACCTAGTATTTAATAAGGGTTTCAAGGGTTTGTTCCTCGGCATCTTACTGGATTCTCATTTCGAAGGATCGTCCACTTGTGAAGGTGGACGCCACTTACTCCGACTTTTCATACCTTGTGTTCCTCATTGCAATCCATCCACGTGAAATTAAATAATTCCCATACTGTTCGTCAATGTGTTTGACGAACGGGAATGAAGATGCACCCCATGACGTATCTTCCTTCTTTATTTAAATACATATTGCTCAGAGATAAGGGGAGGAAGTTGAGCAAAAGGTAATATATATTCCGGGAAAAGTTGAGCATACAAGGTATATACTTTTAGAGCGAATTTAACAGTATATTATTGAAAGAATAAGTCACATTGATTAAATTTTTTTATATTTATAATTTTAAGATTCTTAAACATAATTATGTGGTTAAAAGACACTCATAATGTTCTCATTTGGCATTTATGAATTTTTTTATTGTCATATTACATTTACTTATAATTTTGTTCATAATTTTTATTTTAATGATATCAAGAAATCAATTTTGTTTAATCTATTTAAATGAACTTAAGTAATCTTTATATTAGATTTAAGAAAATAAATTTTGTTCATAATTTTTATTTTAATGATATCAAGAAATCAATTTTGTTTAATCTATTTAAATGAACTTAAGTAATCTTTATATTAGATTTAAGAAAATAAACCTCCAATTTACATTTATTTGCAATAAAGATACATAAATAACAAAATTCTATTAATTCACTTTTATGTGCGTACATTTTCTTTAAAAGACAACTATCCATAAGGGGAAAAAATTCTAAAAATTGATATTCCTACATTTGTAAAAAATTCTAAAAATTGATATTCCTACATTTTCTTTGAAAGACAACTACCCATACCCATAGAGAAAAAATTCTAAAAATTGATGTTCATAAAGTTTTGGTTTGATGGTAAAGCAAGGTAATTTATAAACTCCATTGAGATTCAAATTCTTTGCAATATTCATTTTTTGTGGATTGTCTTGTTTGTGCAAATAAGATTTGTTGCTTGTTCAAATAAGTGAATTTTTTTAAATAAGGTTATTTTTTTCCAAGGAAAAAATTTGCTCAATTATATTATACATATAATTCTTTTACATCTTCCATCTCATATTCGAGGATCTATTAGAGGGAAATACTGACTGAAATTTGTACCAATACTTACAAAAAAGATGGGGAGACTGCAATTCTCAGATATGCTCAAAGTCCATTTTGGAATCAATAAAGCTAGTCATCATCAAAAAACAAAAAAAGTATAGCTTCCGACTTACAAAGTATATAACCTATATTGCTAATCAAAATAACATATCTCCCCAAAATGACTAATAGATTCTAATATGTCTCTTAGGGCCTTTTGCTTCATTTGTCCAGTGATAATAAGATAAAGTGCTCTCTGGTTCTTCGATGGCCTGCTTTGATAACTTGTTTGCTTCAGTATTAAAATTTCTGTAAATATGTTGGTAGCTAATAAACTGAATGCTTCAGTATTAAAATTTCTGTAAATATGTTGGTAGCTAATAAACTGAAAATTCTCTGAAAGTGATTTTATTCTAGCTTTCCAACCTTCCACTAAGCACAACTTTCAAGAGGGTGAGGCGTCCACCTAAGGACAACCACCTATAGCACTAATTATTAATCCTTTTCTCCAAATTTTTTATTAACCATCGCCAATCTTCGGATCATTGTGCTCTTGCCTTAAGAAAAAATCCAAGGTACTTGAACCCCAAATCCAACTCCATGAATCTGAAAGGAAAAAAAGCTTTGAAGGGAATTAGATCTTGATCCGATAGACCAACTTGATGAAATGTAGACTTTGTTTCATTTATATTTAAACTAGAGGTCAAACAGAAGAATTTTAGCACTTTATCAATCTCCCACCACTCCTGCATTGTTGTGTTTGTCATTATGATCACATCATCCACAAATTGAATATGGAAGATTTTTATTGACCTGGATACTTTAATACCTGTCATCTTACCCTCTCTTTGGCTATCTTTCAAAAGGAGGCTCAATCCTTCCATAACTAAGATGAATAGTAGAGGTGATAAAGGGCATCCTTGCCTTAAACCCCTCCCACTTTTAAAGAAATCAATGTCTTCTCCATTAATCAGAACTGAGTAGGAAGTGGAAACCACACAACTCATTATCCAATTTGTCATATTTAGGCCCATACCAATTTGTAGAAGTAGCATGCGCAACAAATCCTAGTTAACACGGTCATATGCTTTCTGTAAATCCAACTTTAATACCAATGACTTTGATTTCTTCTTTTTAATGCTATGAATACACTCATGTACTGTGCCAATGGTATCCTGTATCTGTCTCCCCTGTAAGAATCTGAACTACTCCTCTGAAAGCGATCTAGAAAGAATCGGTTTAATCTGATTTGCTATAATCTTTGAAATGATTTTGTAACAAAGATTACACAGAGAAATCGATCTGTAATCTCCAAAATAATGAGGCTTGTTTACTTTGGGGATTAAATTAATAAACGTCGAGTTTAAAGCCCCTGGAATAAATTGATTTGTTCTATACTCTTCAACCATTTTGAGGAGATCCTCCCCAACAATATAAAATAGATGCTTAAAAAACTCGACTATCCAGCCATTCGGGCCCAAACTCTTATCCACTTTAAAATTTGTTAAAACTTTCTTCAGTTCCTCCTTGTCAACAGGTTTGAAAAGAGCTTCAACCTCTAAGTCATTTAACATATTTGGAAATAATGCTACCACCATGACTTGTTCTCCAGGAGTTGGAACCACAAGTTTATTGTAAAAATCTTTGAAATGTTTTAATGCAACTTTTTTAATATTATCCTGACCACTGTAAACTCGTCCCTCTTCATCTTGTATCTCCCAAACAAACTTTTTGTTTCTCTTGAAACTCACGAAATTATAAAAAAATTTCGTATTTAGGTCTCCACTATGAATCTAGATAGCCCGACTTCGCTGACGCCACTGTTCCTCAATTTCCTTAAGTAATGCATTCCTTTCTTGTTATAACTCCTTTAATGTCAAATCAACCAAGTTAATACAGGTTCCCTCCGCCAAGTTTTGTAACCTAAATGAGATCTCTTCCTCCAGTCCACAGAGCCTATCATTTTTACAAATCCTTTGTTCCCTTTGCCAAACTTTCGTGAGTGTTTTTACATCTCTTAATTTCTTGACAAGTCATTTCTGCTTACCAGTCTCCTTTAGATAAATTTGATCGATCCACAATTTTTGAACCAGTGAAATAAAACCTTGTTCTTTAATCCACATGGGATTGAATTTGAAAGGATAAGCTTTAAAAAGAGGAGGTAGATCTAACTGAAGTAATATCGGAGCATGGTCAGAGATAAAAGGGAATTCCACCCAAGCTTTGTATATGCCTGTCGAATTCACTAAATCTTCGGAAAGGAAGGATCTATCAAGTCTCTTAACTATAAAATCTTCTCCTACTCAGCCATTTCTCCAAGTAGGCACCACTTTCCCCTGAGCAATATCAATGAGCTTATTTTTATGAAAAAACTTATGGAAAAAACTTGCCAAAGGCCCCAAGGAGATCGCAACGCCCCAAATTTCACATGTAGATAACGTCGGATTAAGGTCCCCTACTAGAATAAGATTTTTCAGAGTTAGCAAGCTTGAAGTTTCGAGCCTTTCCCATAAATGTTTGTGCTCCACGCAAGGCCCGTAAACATTTAGGAGAGTAATCTGTCTTTTTCTTTCTAAACAATAGCATGTCATAAAATACCACCACACGTCAGAAACAAAACCAGATCAAAATAATTTGGATCCCATGAAACCATTAAACCGCCATAATTACCAACAAATTTCACCGCACAACTTAACCACCTTGGCTGAAGTAAATGAAAGAAACTACATGATTTTTCTGAGTGAACCAGAGTCTCCTGAAAGAAAAAAATATTTGGTCGAGTTTTGTCCAAAACACTTCGAACCGAGGCTAATGTTAGGCTACCTCCAGTCCCCCTTAAATCGAGTGAGAGTAATAACATTACTTGGACCTTGCAAGGGCCTTCAACACTGTAAGGGCCCCACCTTCGGTAGGAGTATGTGATATTGTTTCAAGATTAGCCTCAAGTGTAGATTTCTTACGTGCGCTTCTCGTTTTAATATGTGAGTGTTCAATTCCCAAACCCCTGGACCACACAAATTCTTTTTTGGCCTCGACAACAGTAGGTCGCGAGCTGCTAGCCCCCCCTTTCCCGACCACTGGGTCAATGAACAATCTCCCAAGATAAACAGGTAATTGTACATTTGATTCATTTCAACGGATGAAAGGAATTAATGAATCCAGTACATTAGAGAGGAATGACTCCTCCTCTTTCGGTTCTCTGTACCCAAGTGGTGAGATAGGGTGACCCGTCATCACTTAAATGATCTCCAGAATACTAATGGGTTTAGAAGGAATGAAAGGTTCTAGTGGAGGAATACGAGAGGCTTTCTGGACACTGGACAAATCCAGACTGTCAGTGTTAGTCACTGGCTTCAAAACCGGGGGTATACTCGACGAGATAATTAAGGATTCTCAACCCCCTGAAGAATGACAAGTTTCAACTGAACCCCCTATCTTCGCTAAAGGTGGCGAAATTTTTTTTGTAGTAACACTCTTAAGCCAAATATAGGAATTTATTATTTCTCGTTCCCACACTGACAAAGAATTGAAAAAGACAGGGCAATGTGATCGTAACTTACCAATTACAGAAGAGGTGTTCTCCAAGAAGCTGGGATCGACCCAGTCTCGTTGCACTTCTTCACACCCATAGAAGCCAATTTCCATTGAGGAGTCAAGTGTACTATATAAAATATTAGTATATTCCTGTGTAAAAACTACATCTCCATAACCTTTACAATCACACCACAGATGTGAAGTGCTTCTGTAGTAACTACATCTGAACGAAATCCCAAGGTATTTTATTCTCTGAAGAAAGCGAATACCACGCCACTCAATCTCTAGAGTCTTCGACAACCCGAGATGAACATCCATTTCAACCATAACCCTTCCAAATTTTCTTGTTGTCGCCTCAAGATTACCTCTATCTATCATGATATACTTACCAAGCGAGTCTCCAATGGCCGCCGATGCCCCTTCATTCCACATATACAGAGGTAATCCTGGAAGTAGAACCCACATATGTCTTAAGGGGAAATATTCTGTCTACGGGTTAAATGCTACCCGCTATCTCTTAAGCATGAGACTGCTTGTTCCATTTACCCAGTTCTTACTTAAAAGAGTTGCTACATATTCTGGACAGTTACAAATAAACCCCATCCAACCTTTAGTTAAGAAATATACCTCTGGAACATATCCAAGTACCGGAAGCTAAACCCACTCTAGCCAAACTATGAAATTCTCCTCACATAAATTACAATATGTGAATCTCCCCACTAAGCCGCATAGTGCCATCATGCATGTGTCCTCCAACCCAATGTACGAGCCTAATACCATCCTTTTGACTATTTTATTTGCAGCCCACTATCTTCGGCTCTTCCGTGCAACAATAGGACCAAGATTCTTAAAACAAGGAGCAATATTACCAATTCCTCTACTGTCTTTCTGGGGACCGAGCACCAGATTCTGAATCGGTACACCAAGAGAAGACTCCGACAGGGCAGGTAGATAGGTGTCTAAGGAAGGAGCTATACCCTGTTCATAGCTAAGACAATTTACCTGTGTATTAGACTGAACACCAGTGGAACAAAAACTTATGGACTGTTTCCCCGAGAACACCCCCGACGTAAAATGGGTAGCATTAACTTCTTCCTCCTACCATAGTCCTTCTACTGACTCATTTAATAATGCATTAACCTCCACATTTATATTTTCCAAATGTTTGTGAGCCATCGAGCTTCCACTTGGAAAGCACTAAAACCAAAGTGTGAAAATCAAGGGCTACAATCACACCAAAGTCCAAGGGAGGAAGTTAATAAGTTATGATACTGAAAAAAAAAAAGTCCAAGGGAGGAAGTTAATAAGTTATGATACTGAAAAAAAACAATGGTAATAGTCCACCTGTCAAACACTAACCAACACCCAACAATAGAAGCATGGGAGACCTTCATTCCCGAAAGAAGGGGTTTAGTTACCAAGAATAGTAGGAAAAATGACAGAGAGAGATATAAGACTATAATAAAAGCCACCACTCAAGGATGAAACTCTAAAAATAGTTGGAACCTGCTCTAAAACCTCTGAGAAGCTAACTAAAAAACTAAAACCTATATAGTAGAGAAAGTATAGATAATATGGAGAAACTGTGGAGGCCCTCCAAATCCCTACTAGTCCAGAGAAGATATCCAATCCTCTACCATGGCTTCCACTGGAAATTATTCCGCCAAAAATAATTTGAAAATACTTGAAGCTTCCCTTGGTTCCTCATCTCCTCCATCCTAATTTTTACTCTCTAGGTGGGGTTGGGCTTAAAGTGTCCTTGACTAAATAAGGCTACTTACAAATTTTGGGCAAATTCACTAGAATATGTGCCCTCAATGGTAGCGTGTTAGTCAAAGTGTATTCAACAATGTTCTTTGGGGTGCGAGAAATATTCGGTAAAGAATAATATGTTTTACCCAATATTTCCCCTTACCTTCACCTAAAATAAAGAATATGGGGTGGGGGTGGTGGGAAATATTGGGTAAAACATAATATGAGGGTGGGGGTGAGGGGAGATATTGGGTATAACAGAGTGGGTAAAACATAGAATGTGGGGATGGGGGTGGGGGGAAATATTGGGTGAAACATAATATGAGGGTGGGGTGGAGGAGATATTGAGTAACATAGGGGAAATATTGGGTAAAACATATTATCTTACCCAAGATCTCCCCTCACACTCACCCTCATAGTATGTTTTACCCAATATTCCTCCCACCTTTATGTTTTGCCTAATATTTTCCCTCACCCCCACCTGCATACTATGTTTTACCCAATATTTCCCCCACCCCACCCTCATATTCTTTGATTTACCTAATATTCCTCTCCATCCCCACCCTCACCCTCACCCTCACCCTCTTATTCTTTGCAAATATAACTTGGTGCAAGTCTCTAGAAAATTTGGTAGAATATGTACACTCAATGGCAACATCCGAGTCAAAGTAAATTTAATGTTGTTCTTTGTGACATAGGTTATTATTTGCAAATAAGGTTAGGTGAAAGTCTCTAACAAAAGTTTAAGTCCTAAAAGTTTCATAGAATACATACTCCTAGGGTTAGGTGTAAGTGTTCAATAGTTTGGTAGAATACATTTAGTCGAAATGCATTCAATGGTGTTCTTTTGAATGAAGCTAGGTGCAAGTCCTAGGCAAATTTGGTGTAATAAATACCCTCAACCACAACATATCCATGGACGTGATTTTGAGGTTCTCAATTAAAGTGCTTTCGATTTTGCATATATGGCCAAGTGAAAATCCTTGACAAATTTAGTATAATAAATACAATCAATAATAACATATTAACCATCATGCTTTTGAAGTCATTCTTTACAAAGGAGACCAAGTGTAATTCTTACAAAAATCTAGCGAAATAAGAACCGCTAGTCATGACATCTCAAAGTTGATTACAATTCATTGTAATATTCATATAATAATAATAAATGACACGCTTACCAAGTCATAATTCGATACAACAACAACAATAATAATTTGAAAAACAAAACTCTAACAACATAGTAAGAAAAACTCTACGTATCTTAAAGAGAGGAAATACTCTCTTTGAAAGACAACTCCCTATAAGAAAAAATAATTGATATCCTCAAGGTTTTTGTTTGATGGTAAAGTAAGGGTATTTCATAAACACCATTGACATTGAATTCCTTTAGAGACATATCTATATCGTGTGGGTTGTCTTGCTTGTGCAAATGGGTTGTTTCTCTAACATAAGTAAGTTATTCTTTACAAATAAGTCTAGGTGCAAGTCTTGGGTGAATTCAATGAAATATGTACCCTAAGTTGCAACATCTCAATCAAAGTGCATTCAATGTTGTTCTTTGTGACATAAAGTATTATTTGCAAATAGGGCTAAGTGCAAGTCTAGAGCAAATTGAATATAACACACATCCAAAATAGCTCCAAGTTATGGCACATATAAGGCAAAGTCTCGAGCAAATTGAATATAACACACATCCAAGATAGCTCCAAGTTATGGCACAAATAACGCAAAATCTCAAGCAAATTGAATATAACACACATCCAAAATAACTCCAAGTTATAGCACAGATAAGGCCTAATAAGTACAAATCTTAAGCAAATTTGGTAAAATACACACCTAAAGCTAAGTGTATGTCCTCGACAAATTTGACATAATACATACCCAATGGTAATATCATAATCAAAATTCATTCAAGATTGTACTTTGCATATAAGACTAGGTGCAAGTCGAAAAATTTAATAGAATAAATACTTCCCACCACAATGCATTATCAAATTTAAAAGATCTTAATCTATGTACTTTGAAAGTTTTTTCTTTCATAAAATTATAATTACGATTTAATTTCCAAATTTTTGAAAACACTCCGATCAAATTTGTGAAAAAAAATACTAATATATATATATATATATATATATATATATATATATATA
>CBVK0102205487.1:0-10948 GCA_900067695.1 Picea abies
CATGATCTCCTAGTTATCCCTAAAAAGTGGGGATAACATGCTCTTGATTAGTTTCAATATTAAAGTATTCCACTTATTCAACTTGAGGTGCATAAGGCTTGAAAACAATGTCATTTCCATCAAACAGTTTCTCTAAAGGTACAAATCCTCTTGGAATATTATTTCTTTTCAACAACATGATTTTATGATTGGAAATCATGTTCTGAAATTGAATATATGATTGAGGTTCTTCTTCTGAACAGTCATTATCATCTTCATCATCCTAGTCAATATGGGTAGCACAAAATTCATCTACCATCTCCATGAATATCTAAATTTGTTGTTCATCCCGAACACTTGCCAATGTTTAATGTTATATGGAATATAAGTTATGTGTCTCATTTCAACCTCATATCTCAATAGTGGTTTTATTGGAGGCATAAAAGTATTAGTTGTTACTGCTGAGGAATATGCCTCTTGATTTAAATTTCTAGGGATTTCCTTTACATTGAAAGCTAAGAAGAAATTTTCAATTAAATCCTATACCTCATTTCTATATGATCTCAATATAGGATGTTTTGTTTGACGTGTGTTCTTAATTAATTGAACAATTAACTTAGAATCTCCATATACTTAAATTTTCATAATCTTAAGTTTCTTAGTAGCTTCCAAACCCATAATTAAGGCTTCATATTCTGCAACATTGTTTTTAGTTTCAAACTCCAATTTATAAGATAGAGAAACAATTTTTTTTAAGGATAAATTAACAAAACACCTGCACCTGAACCATCTTTAGATGATGCTCCATCAAAATACAACATCTCAAATCCTGATCAATACTATATATAGGAAAGTTATTTGGATTTTTGGGATCACTGATTGTATAGGAAAATTTAGTTTCCTCATATATCCTCCCATTTTCTCCTCCAAATAATGAGAGAGTTGCATATTTCATGTCCATTTGCAATGATCCACCAAATTTACTACACATGACCTTGACAATAGCATCCCATAGTTTGTAGGAACAACAACCACAACCACATCCATCATAATACTCTTGGACGGTAATTGAGATAAATTTACAACTAGGTCCTTGATCGTATGCATTCATTTGACTTTTCTTGAGTCAAAAGAGTATAAGTCTTGATATGGACTTGTTATTTCCATTCCCAACTTTTCCATAATTTCTTTAGGAATCATGTTGTGAGAAATACCTGATTCAATGATGCAATTATGCAATAGATGATCATGAATAGTAAGGGTAATAAAAAAAGGGGAAAACCTGTCTCATATTTCTTCAATATGTGGCCCAAACATAAAAGCAGGATGCTCATCTTGTATATTGAGGGTATCTAGTTGAATTACTGAATTTGGACAATCAATCATATTTGAAATCTTCTTTTAATACATGTGATTCCTAGAAATCTTAGTTAAAGTAACACAAATTTTAATTTGACCTAACTCATATCTAAATTGAAAGTTGTGGTTAACTTCTTTGGTCCTTTGATTCCTTGTTGATCAGTTCCCTTTTTAGAAGTATATGCATCTTTCTCCTTATCTTTGAAAAGAATGATAGGATGTTTACCAACCACACAAAACTCTTAAAATTTAGTACTCGGTACTATATTGATCAGTTTATTCCAACGGGAACGTTTCCCTTTGTGATCGCAGCTCTAGTACTATAAACCTCAACTCTAGTTTCTAGGAGTGTTGTAGTATCTTGGTTCCCATTTCAATACAAATGATGAGCCTCAAATGAGATAGAGAGAGTCATAATTTCTCTTTGCCTTCGTTGACCCCCCTAATTTTCGACATCAACACATACCCACACCAGGGTGGGTTTCAATTTTCAATAGTTGCAATTTTAGTTCTAGCCGAAGACCCCTAGGCTCGAGAGGCCATCAATGCCTCCAAGTAATGAACATGCACCCAAAATGTTCACTTCAATCTCCATGGCAACTTCTCCTTCAAAACCTTCATTCGTTGTTATTGTCGCCCCTGAGGGCACTACAAATATATACTTCGTCAATTTTTTTAGTTACAAGATCATCCTGATATTCTTACTTCGGGTGATCCAACTAGAGGCCTCAACCTCTTGTCTATTATTGTAATAATTTATTCTTATGGAATCAGTATGGGGCATGCTCGCCTCATTTGTATAAATATATTTCTTTTTTAGTAGTAGGATTGTGTTTTTGCAGGTGGATATCTCCTTCTTCCTACATTGGTAATCCTCATTCCCTTGAACCTTTTCCTCTGTATATATATAATAATTAGTGCACAAATAAAAATAAATTATGTTATCTTTTGGTTATACGTCTTCTCCTAACCTCATTCATTAGGGGCATGTGTTATCACCTAAATATCACTCACAGAGTTATACAGGTGATCACTAAAACATTCATCAATCTAATGCACCAAAGTGAAAACTCATGGCATTAATATACCACACTCAGCAAAGAAGAAAATTGTAGAAAGTGGGCTTTTTATAACTCCACATGACTCAAAAATGTGGATTTTTGCACGATATACACGTGATTTCCAAACTAATCCCTTATAAAGTCATGTGGACTGACGAGAAGTGAAATCTCAACCACATTCAACAAATTTATGGTAAAAACCCTATCATGAAAATCTTTCATCCAAGGTACTAAAGGGCCTCGAGCAGATATGGAGTGTCGAGAGACTACATGACTAGAAGTGTCCACATGCATATGCGGAAGCTTGCTCTATCACCACATTCTAATCCATTGTCAGCCCATCCACCACACCAGCTAGATTCTATAAGAAATATGGGTCTTACTCCATGTGATACAAGTCAGGTATTGTGGCAGGTAATCACCCTAATATTTAAGTCATTTAAGCATATTTTATTTAATCTACTTTTGATAATAGAATGTCTTCTTAGACATTATTATTTTGACCTTGTTTCACCTTGGTGAGTGTCATCGATTTCATAGTAAGTGGCCAACCTTTGGGGAAGGTTTGGAACTAGGAGTCCCTTGAGGGGTTATCATACCATTTTTTACCATTGTAAATTCTGACCTTGTACAATATCTACTGCAAACTGATATTCAGAAAAGAACAGAAAAAACCATGTGCCGAAAACCACCTAATATCACGTGGTCCCGGAAATATGTCGTCCCGGAAATATGTCGGCCCGGCGATAATATGTCGGTCCAAAACTGGTGAAAATATGTCGGCCCAAAAAAAAATTTTCGGGGGCGCTGCCCCCGAACCCCCGCGCAAGGGGCTCCACCCCCCTACGCGCCCAGCGTAGGTGCTCAGACACTACTACTCATGCAAAGAATATAACACATACCCAACAACCATACATACCATCTTTTGTTCATTAATTTCCCATGATACCATCCTCTTCTAGGCCTTTTGACTTTAGTGACCCAAGAAGGGCTTGTACCTCATTTCATGGGAAGAAGGGGTTGAATTCCCAGAGGGATTGTTGTTGGCTAAAAATATAAAATCCTAGATATTAACCTTCCAGATGCTTCTCCCATGGATCCTCGAGAAAGAAATGAAATGCTTCTCTGTAAGAAAAGGGGGACCTACAAAATTGAATGATGATGAATGCTTAGGGGGTTATTTGGAGGATGGGAGGTCTCATCAAGAGCCATCCTATCATGATCATGGGTATTTAGTGGTATGACATTACCATCATCTGGTCTCCATGCTAGGGTAATGGATCTTAGTTACACAACTGAGAGAAAGGGGGTCTCATCACGAGCCATCCTATCATGATCATGGGTATTTAGTGGTATGACATTACCATCATCTAGTCTCCAAGCTAGGGTAATGGATCTTAGTTACACAACTAAGAGAAAGGAGGTCTCATCACGAGCCATCCTTCTCATTGCTATGAGGTATTTTTGAATGACACTGTCATCATTTGGACACCACGCCAGGAAAGTGGCCTTCAAATTGTTTCTTAAAACATGAAAGAAATAAAGATGGGCTTGGAAAAAGTGCATTGCAAAAAAAGGTGCCACAAACCCTCTATAAAGACACCCATAAATGAGATAATACAATCCCTTTTATGTCATAAAACTCATTTTCCTATGAAGTCTAAACCCCTTCCACCTCATCACCCACTACATAACCTTGAAAGTCCATCCTTGGGAGCATCCCCTACTTGAGGGTTTTGGTCTACTCAATAGGACTCCTATGACACCCCTCCCATACTTAAACTTGGTCAATTGTAAAGGGTTTTTAATGATTTGTTTAATTTGATGAGGTAGTTTTGATGCACATGTTTAGGTGCCTTTCTTATTAGATGTGGTTTACA
Source organism: Picea abies (assembly GCA_900067695.1). Lineage (NCBI taxonomy): Eukaryota > Viridiplantae > Streptophyta > Pinopsida > Pinales > Pinaceae > Picea > Picea abies. The sequence continues at coordinate 4,280 of CBVK0102205487.1, forward strand.
CTTTTCATGATATTTTTGACTTGAGATATTTGGAGGGTGTACCCTTTTGTCTTGCAGGACCTTGTTTGGTGTCCAGTTTTGGGAGAGCAAACCTATCTTGGGATACCATGGGGAAAGAAGCCCACATGATGGATTCTTAGGGCCCGCATATCAGATGAGAGAGATGTGCCTTTGGAGACCTAGAAGAAATCATGATGGGCATGAACTAGCCTCTACCACCAAAACAACTTGCCAAGGAGAGGAAAAATGTCACCTCCTTGAGGGTTGACGTCATGAAGGGGCTAGGGTTCGGTGGTGATGGAGTTGCACATTGACACTTGTCATATTTTCATCAGAGGAGACATGGATTGACACTAGCACATGATGAAGAGGATGAAGGAGCCCCAATGGCCCCCATCTTCCTCTCCAACGACTTTTCAAGTGCCAAAATGTTCCCTAAAGGGGTGATGTCATCTTAGTTTATCTTTGTGCAAATGTAAATTTTAAGATTAATTGTTTAATATTATTTGTGTAAATGGGAAATATTAAGGCTATTGACCCTTATCTTGTGTTTTACCCTAAAATTAAGTGGACAAACTATGTGTTAGAATTTTTCGTATAAATAGAGATCATGTGAATGTCTTTTCATATAAACACAACTCTCCTCTTGTGAGAGGATATTGGCTAAAATGTGTGCCCTTCTTGGGAAATTATCTTCATATATTTTGGTTACATTCTCTTGCTATGGTTTATCTTTTCAAATGGTGGAATATGTGATTGGTCATCTCTCTTGGAGTGCTTTTCTTGCTTTATTGTGGATATTTCTTAGTTAAATAGGGAGTTTATCTTGTTTATGCTTGCACTTGGTAAGAAATTCTTGTTTATCTTGTTTATGCTTGAACTTTAGGAGCCTCTGAAATATAGGGAACCGCAACTAAAATAGATTGTCTTTTGGGATTCTTCTCAAGAAAAATAAAGGAAGTGGGCATTTTGGACATTGAACAAACAAAGTTGTATCCCACTTGGAGAAACAAAATAACCAAGGATAATAGAATCACAAATATGCATGATCGATTTTTAATCTCTAAATTATTTCTAGATGAAGTTACCCACGTAAAATAGTGGGTCACCTCGGGAAGAGAATGTGGCCATTGTCCAGTTGTACTAGAAGTATCCTCTACATAGAAAAAGATGGATAACCCCTTGAATATGGAAGAGTTTGTAAACAAGATAAAATCTTGCTAGAAATATTATGAAACAACGTCAAGGGAATATGCTCTGATATAATTTCACAAAAAAATTAAAGAGGCAAAGAAGGTAGCAACCCAATGGACTAAGGATAAAAAACAAAAAGATGGCAAGTTCCTCAAAGAATTGGTAAAAGAGTTGGAGACACTATATAACAATGAAGGTTTTGGGTATTTGAATGAGGCTTAGAAGATGGAGTTGAAGCTATTGGAAGAAAAAAAGATGAACTTATTGCTAGAAAAAGAGAAATAATGGAGGATAAAGAGCCGATCCATATGGATTCAAGAAAGCAATGAAAACACCAAGTTATTTCATAGATATGAAAACAAAAGGAAAAGTATTAACTCTATTTGGAAAATTGACAAAGGGGTTGACAATTGGGAAAACAAATGAAGGACATTGCAAAAGAAAGAGTCAAATACTTATCAAACCTTTTCAAGGAGGACTCTCAAGCTATGATTGTTGAAGTAATCAAGTTATCCAAAAAAATCCCTGGTTTTATCAATCATAATTGATGAAAGAAGTGGGGAAAGAGGAATTTCAACAAACATTAAAAACCTTCCAAATAGATAAAAGTTCAGGCTAGATAACCTCCCTATGGAATTATTTTTGGGATGACAAGAAGTCGTAGAAGATAATCTAAGCAGGGTGGTGGAGGCCACTAGAACCACTGTCAAATTTCTAGGAACCTTCATCACTACCTTATAGCTCTAATTCCTAAAGAGGATAACTCGACATATTTTAAAAGAATTCAAGCCAATTTCCTTATGCAATTGTATCTACAAAATTATCTCAAAATTTATTGTCAAAAGACTGAAAAGGGTATTATAAAAACAAATAACTTGAGAGCAATTTGGTTTCTTATAGGGAAGACAAATTGCAACAAACAATAAAAATCTTCCAAAGGGATAAAATTCCAGGCTAGATAGCCTCCCACTGGAATTCTTTTTGGGATGCTATGAACTCATAGAAGATGATATAATAAGGGAGTTGGAGGCCACTAGAACCACTGTCAAAATGATAGGATCCTTCAGCAGTACCTTATAGATTTAATTCCTAACGAGGATAACCCAACATATTTTGAGAAATTTAGGCCAATACCCATATGCAATTGTATCTACAAAATTATCTCAAAAGTTGTTACCAAAATACTTAAAAGGGTATTGTCAAAACAAATATTTGGAGAGAAATTTGGTTTCTTAGAGGGAGGACAAATTCATGAGGTAGTCGGGACAGCACAAGAAATACTACACTTGATCAAGGTCAGAAGTCAAAGATCATTGGTTATCAAAGTGTCCTCTCTAAATATTACGATAGAGTAAGTTATCTTTACCTAAGATTGATGTTTATTCACTTGGGTTTATTTCATAAATTTTTGGTATAGGTGATGAGTTACATTACCTCATTGTCCTTTTTCCATCTTAATAATGGGTTTTCATCCCTCTTCTTCATAACAGATAGGGTCTAATGCAGGGTTGAACCATATTCCCTCTCATTTTCTTTCTCATAGCTGACAGTCTAAGAAGGTTAATAAAAGAGGTTTCATATCATGGTAGTTTCAAAAGGATATGCATTGGTTGAACATGTAAAATTACACACCTCTTATTTGTGGATGATATTCTAATTTTCTATGAAGGTACTAGAGGATAATTGAAAATTTTAAAAACATTTTGGATTTATTTTTTGAAGATAATGGTGTGATTATTAATATTGAAAAATCAATTATTTCCATGTGGGGAATCACTGAAGAACAAGGCTATTTCTCCCAATTTTTCTCCTAATAAGTGCTTAATTTAGACTAGGGATTAAAGTGTTTGGGATTCCACTTAAAACCCAATCTATATAAAAATGGTGATTGGCAATGGATGATTACCAAGGTGGAAAAAAGACTAAATATTTGGTGTAATCAATGGCTCTCGTGAAGGGGTAGACTGGTTCTTATTAAGGATATACTGGAAGAAATACCAGTATATTATATTTCATTGTCGTGGTTTCCAAAATGTGTGTTGAATATAATTAGGAAATTGTTCTAAAAATGTATATGATCGAGAGACCAAAAAAAAATGATTTGTATTGGCTTCATTGAAAAGTTGGTTGTTCCAAAGGCTAATGGAGGATGGGAACTTAAAAATCCCATTCTTCTATAAAGCTCTAGATACAAAAAATAATTGGAGGATTGTATAGGGAAAATGACTATAGGCCCAAGTCATTAGTGAAAAATATATTTCCCTGATTACAGTAGAAGATTGGGTAAGAAACCTGAAAAAACAAATATGTAATGCCTCTATGATTTGGAAGATTTTGAATTCAGCCTTTCATTTGGTAGGAAATTGGTTGATATAGAAGGTGGGAAAATGTGAGAAATTTCAAATTGTCCTTGATCCTTGGATAAACAGTAAAGGTGTGCATACATTACCTCATTGGATGATATAGGGTCTAAAAAGTAAATGATTTTACACTCTTAAACAAATTGTGAACTGGGAGAGGTCTACAAATTAGCAATAGCAATGACTTATCTAGGAGGATCTAGGATTGAAAGAATAATTTGTTGAAGAATAGAATGGTTATATAGAGATTTTAAAAGACAACAATGTTAAAATTAGAGAAGATGATGATCAATTGATTTGGTCCCTCAATCTCAATGGAACATACATGACTAAGCTAGGCTATAGGTCACTCTCTAAGGAAGGTTTGGAGGGCCAATGGGATTGGTTGTGGAGAATTGCCTAGAAACCAAAGTGTCCTTCCAAAATTAAAATCATGATGTAGATTATTTTAATGGTATAGGTTGGTGCACCTTATGCAAATAAGTAGATGAATCCATAGGACATCTAAATATGACCTATCCATTTACTAAATAGGTTTGGAAAGAAGTGGAAAGCATGATAGGGATGAAAAATGTATGCAAAGGAGGAGATATAGAAGAAACCTTTCAAATATTAGTATTTCAAAAAGGACATAAAGAAGATCGAAGCCATCCCCCTCAACATAGCTTGGGGATTATAGTTTTCTATGAATATGAGCTTATTTGAAGGAAAGGAGACTATCTCTCTCAAATTTGCAATTCAGTATCATAATATCTTAAATTCTTACCCATATGTGGGGGGGAAACATTCCAGGCATGAACTCATAGAAGAGGTAATAAACAAGGCTCTCCCATGGGCATACTTTGATGAAGCTCCATAAGGAAATCCCCCCAAAGGAGGTGCAAGAGGAATTGTATATCTCTCCTTCACACACTATATATCCTTCAAAATGCACATTGGCCAGGAATCTAACAACTTATGTGAACTTATGACACTAAAATTACTTCTTCATCTAACCCAAGAAAATGGGGTCCAACAAATTCAAATTTTTGGTGACTCTCTCTTGGTCATCAAATGGATTATAAAGGAAGCTCAAATCAAAAATTTCACCTTAGAACCCCTTTATGATGATATGCAAATGCAAATCATAACTTTCTTACATATCTCGTTGTCCCATATATATAGGGATAGGAAAACATTGAATGGTCTTTCAAAAGATGGATTGAGATTAGAACATGGCATGTGGATTAATTATGTCCTAGAGGATGGTCACTTCATATATTTTACACATGCACCTTGGATATAATCAGATACTTTTAATTATTATGACTAAGGATTGATCACACCTTTACTTTGTTAAATATGTGACAACTTACGTAACTTTTATAGAAAGGAAACAGTGGGTTGATATTTGTAATTGTTTATGTACTTTTAGAAACTGATTGTTTTTATATGTATAAAGATTGACAAATATGGAGAAATTTTTGCTTTAAATGGATTTTGAGCACTTTTTTAAATAGCAAAGGCATATAACTATTTAAATTTTTTTATTATAAATAAAACTACGAATATATTGATATTATGTGTTACGAGGAAAATCTCTCTATGGCTAGGGTGAACCACAACAAATGGAAATGACTGCATAAATCAACTCTATCACAACAACATGTTATATAAACCAATGTGCAAGCAAGATAAGAAAGAGGCCTACCTCGTCCATATGTTCGATGATGTCCATCGTTGAGCACTTCGACCCAAAGCTATATACCTTCAACAAGTTCTCAATAAACAAGAAAAACAGGCATATGGTAGAAATATAAAAGGTTAGCACATTAGATAGCATAATTCATCAATATACATAACAAATATTCCCATGGATAATAATACATATATTTTCAAGATATCAATTGGACGAGAAAGGAGTATTTCTATTAATAAACGATCAGGAAAAGTGAAAATATTGCAGACTTTCATGTCGGCACAGTTCAGAACCGAGAAACCGAGTTCCTTCCAACTGGGCCTCCACCACTTCAATCCTCCACCGAAGGCAAGATCATATAAGGGAGACAAAGAGGGTCTCCATAAATAAGGGAAGATATTGGGGGATGAACACTGTGATCAGACTTAAAGGACAAAGGGATGCAAAATCAATATGAAGTAAATAATTTCTCTAGAGTAACTTTGCTCTCAAAGTTGAATTTCCTCTCTTTTCCACATTTCAGAATTGGCTTCCTTATAGCCTTCAAAATGCAACTAAAGGGATGAGTCGAAACATTTCCAGTATATGGAAGGCCAAGGATCAGATATCTCTTGTCATGACATGGAAACCCAGCATTTAATTTTTATTTTCTGGCACAAATCTCGATGTATGCGGGTTATAGTGGAGCATCTTGCGTATACGCTTGTTGTATAGGGTGCAAGATGCATACAAGTGGAAAAAATGTATAGTTTAGTCTCTAGAATTTAGTAACAGGGAATACAAGTCTACATAGGGAAATGGAATAAGGCCCCCTCTGCAAGATTGCATAGGGTGAGGAAAATCTTTCTCTAAAATATGCTTCCTAATGTGTGAGGTCAGAGGAGTATCTGCGATGGTCAAATTACATTATGAATAACCCAAAAGTGGAGTGGTAGGGAACCAACTGGATGAACTTGATTTATCATTACTTTCTGATTTGAATTTTCATACATGGCTACCAAAAATACACTGCAGATACATGTGGAAATATACCAAACAACTGTTCATGGATATGAATAGGAAAATACAAATGTGGTTACATGCCAATTGATGTCATAGTCACGAACAAGGCCCAGTAGAACCAGTCTCAAAACCACTCTGAAGATTTTTGTATACCATGGAGTACAATCTGATCTCCCATGATCATTGAAATCATATAGGTATTGATCCAATGAAAATAAAGTAACATCTTAGGAAAGTTGCAGCCACATAGTGATGTCTTCAAGTCTTCCACACAATCCGCCAAAGGTGCAACTATACATCATGTGAACAAAGGAGTTGAGGTCGAACACAATGAGACATCATTTGATTACCGTTCATTGATGTATACCATTAACAAACATGAGACAGCCTACCGATAATGAAAGTAGGTATCAAGGAACCAAGTACATTCTTACA
>CBVK0102205492.1:0-18160 GCA_900067695.1 Picea abies
TAGACCAATTGCATTATGCAATTTGGTGTATAATATCATCACTAAAATTATTGCTGCTAGAATTAAATCCTTGCTTTCTGTTGGTATTTCAAAGGAACAATTTGGATTTCTAGAGGGCAAACAAATTACTGATGCTATTGGAGTTGTACATGAAGCTTTACACAGTATAAAGGTAAAAAATATCAAAGCACTAGTCCTTAAATTGGATTTGATAAAGGCTTATGATAGAGTGGACTAAGGTTTTCTAAGGCTATTTTTATTACAGGTGGGTATGAGCTTAGAAGCAACAAACTGGATCTTCGGGTGTGTGTCTTTTGCAAACTTTGTTGTGTTGATCAATGATAAACCCACTAGTTTATTTAAAAGTACAAGGGGTTTAAGGCAAGGTTGCCCTTTATCTCCTTTACATTTTCTCCTTGTTGTTGAAGGTTTAAGCAGAGCCATTCAGGAGTAGGTTACAGATACTAAAATTGAAGGTAATCATGTGGAAAGAGGGTTAAGAATTACACATTTGATGGTTGTGGATGATGTAATTATGTTTGGGATTGGAAGCATTTTTGAGTGGGAAGCTTACAAGGAGGTCTTGGAACTATTTTGCAAGGTGACAAGAATGGTATTCAACCCACATAAGTCTATTTTTTTAGAAGCAGGGTGGGAAGTTGAAGAGATTGATTTGTTGAATGTGCTTTTTCCCTTTGAAGTAAAGCCAATAGATGATGGTTTTAAGTACCTTGGTTTTGTTTTAAAACCCAATTGTTATTTTAGAGCTCACTGGAACTAGATGGAGAAAAAATTTGAAATTTATTTTTTGAACTGGAGTCATAGGTGGTTTTCTTTAGGGGGAAGGGTCATACTTATTAAAGCGGTTCTCGAAATCATTTCTGTGTACTGGTTTTCTTTGGATAAAATACCAAAAATTCTTTTAAACATTATTAGAAGGAGGATGTTTCGTTTTCTTTGGACTGGTAAAAATGTTAAAGAAGGGATGCATTTGATAAGTTGGAAAAAGATTGCAAAACCAAAAAAGGTTGGTGGGTGGGGTATCAAAAATAATTTTTCCTTTGGAAAAGCTTAGGCGGCTAAAAGTTTGTGGAGATGTCTTATGGTGCATGGTCTTTGGCATGAAGTGATACTCAAAAAATATCTTAAGAAGAAAACTATGGATGAGTGGTTTAGGCAAAGGAGGAAAAATTGGACTGGTATTTAAAATTTTTGGAGAGCACTCACCTCATCATTATCTATTATAACTGATTGGTTGGTTTGGAAAACTGGAAATGGAAAGGACATTAGAATTGGAGCCGATCCTATGGTTGGGTCTCAATCATATTAAAAACTGTCAAGGAATCTTATATTGACATTGAAAGCACAAGGGATAGAATTCCTTGCACAAGCTGGGTCTTTTGATTTGGAGGATACAAGTCATACAAGTTGGAAAAAGGCTGAGACTTTAGGGATGGAAGGAGAACAAAAAGAGGAATGGATTAATTATGTTAAGGACTTAGTTGGTTTAGGATTTGAACTAAATAATGAAAAAGATATATTACTATGGTCCTGGGATACAAAAAGGGGACAAGTAAATGCCAAACAATCTTATGAAGTTCAATTGATGGAGGATATGGAAGAAGAACCAAATTACTGATATATTGAACTCTAGCAATGGAATCTACCTCTAAAAGTCAAACTTTTTATCTCGTTAATGCTTGAACAAAGAATTCTTACTTGGGAAAATTTGAACAAAAGAGGTATTATTGGGCCTAGTATATGTGTTTTGTGTGGGAAGAGTGAGGAAACAATATATCATCTTTTTGTGGAGTGCAGTTTCATCAAAGGCATTTGGCATACAATTTTAAAGGAATTAAAATTATTTTGTTCTTGGGAAGGAGGACAGATTGTTGAATTCTTACAAAATTGGATAAGGAAGAAGGAAAATTGGAAAGAAACCCCTTGCTTTATTTGCTGGGAGGTTTGGAAGCACAAGAATTTGGTTTTACTTGAAGATCATCCTCATAATCTGGTCAGAGTATGCAACTGTATTCTACATGACTTGGGAGACTTAAAAATTTCATTGACTATCAAATCCAGAAGGATTGATAGGCCTCCCATTCTTGACTAGGATTTGGCAGTGGAGTTTTTTTATGGTGCCTCACAAGATAAGGGTGCAAAATGTGGGGCTGGAGCTTTGTTAAAATGTCTAGTATTGGTCAATTTCAGACTAAAAATGAATTGTGGTAGATGAACTAATACTAGGGGTGAACTCCTAGCCTTATGGAGCATTTTATTTTTTTCATGTTATAGAAAGGTAACAAGGTTACAGCTAGTAGGAGATTCAAAGATTATTATCGATTGGTTTACTAATGAAAATAACCTACAAGTGGTTTCTTTGCAGCCTTGGATGACAAAAATTAGAGTGTTGAGCGAGAGCTTTCAACAACTTAAAGCTCAACATATATACAAATTTTATAACAAGGAAGTTGACCAACTCTCAAAGGAATCTTTTCTAGTGGATGAGGATGGAATAGATTTTGCATTGGATACAGAAGGACAATCAAAAAATTTCGAAAGACTAGCTATCAGTTAATAGATCATTGTTGCAAGCTTGCAAAAAATGATTTTTTGTATTTTGAAATAGATATGTAAAATAGAGGCTATATCCTATAGAATATAGGTGACAACTTTCTGGAGTATTTTGTAATGCGATCAGAACTTATGTCCTTTTAGTTTTTGGAAAAAAAGAATTTAAAGTCTTGCTCCAAATGTCATATTTTGTAAAAGACTATTTATATTCACTAATATAAGTTATTTTTATTTTTGAAAAAAAAGGGTTTCAAAAATCATCAAATCATTAGTATAGTTACCCTTAGTTACCCTTATCTTTTTTTTCAAATTTTAATAATTATATCAAATTTGGTATATTTGGCTTGTGGGTTGCTAAATATACTCTTGGGTTATATTGATAGCTAGTAAAATTGATTTCAGAGTCTAGCCCAAATCAAACCTACAACTTACCAATTTATATGGGTAAAAAAAATAATAGCAATCTTACTGACCTTCAACTTTGATATATTTAATTTTTCGACTATTCTCGGTTATAATGGTAGCCACAAAATTGATCTAAGACCTAGCCCAAATAAAATCAATAAATTACAAATTCTCATAATTAAAAAATAATAATAATAATCTTACCTACCCTCAATCAAGAATTTGGGACTTCGTCGAAGATCTCCCATAACTTCTATCCCTCTAAAAAGTTAATAATTGTATAGTATTTAGAAAGACTCTCGAAACAAACAACCCCAACCTAACTTTGAGGTAAGTAAGTCCAAAAAATCCACTACAAACTTTTAAGTAATGAACAATCAATGGATCACCTAACTACCAAAGTAACATTTGGGAATAGTCAAATATTATATTATCTGAATTTGTTGGTCTCAGGATTGAAATGAATATTTCATGCCTTTGTATTTTGTGAATTTGTTGGTCTCAAGAGAAGATCTATCCATTTCCACACCATGTGCTCATTGATGGATATTTCATGTCTTTGTATTTTGAGAATCTTTTGGTCTAAACAAAAGGTCTACCCATTTCCACACCATGTGTCCATAGAAATCCATGGATATTATCCAGGTTGAAATGGATATTTCATGTCTTTTTATTTTGTTAGTTCATAGTTCATCCCTAGGTTGTGATAATTTTAAATTAAGGATATTTGTTAAAATAGTTTTACGGTTTTGTTTTCATAGATTAGCCTCAGTATTTCAAATGTAATATTTATAACATCACTAATACTATTGTATTTTCATAGTTGAACATGTCAAGGTGATTGACACATAATGTTAGAAAATTTGATTGAGACATATAATGTTAGCAAATTTAGACAACTCTATATGTCATCTAAAAGTGAATATTTAGAAAAAGGAAATTTGTCTCATTCATTGCATTTTTAAATTACTTGCAATTGTTAAATTGATTTGAAGGGAATATAGTATTCCCTTATAAGAGATCCAATACCCTCAAACCAGGGTTTTATTTCACATATGTTATATTAAATAAAGAGGTTCTACTCTATTGCTCATATAAAGTTTAGAGACAAAAATCTAAGTTGGTTTTTACTCTAGGTGCTGGTTACAATAATTTTCAAGGAACGTAGAGACGTTTATCTTCCATGTGGTGTTAGTGAAGGAGTTTTTAAAGATGATGTTATTATTAATGTTATTTGGTTTATATTTAAGTATTAATAATGTTTTTTGGTTTATATTACATTAATTAAACATGGGTTTTAAAAATTTATGGTATAAGGATTTTAATACTAATTTGATCCTATTATAAAAATGAGTTTGATTATGTAATTTATGTAGTAATGGGTTTGATTTGACCATATCATAGTAATGGGTTCGATTCTATAATTTATGTAATAATTATATATGTATTAATAAAATATATCTCTCTAATTAAAGTGTTTAAGGATTATGAAAGATAATTTTCTGTCTTATCACTAAATCTATGATATAAGAATTTTAGTACTAATTTGACCTTATCATAGCAATGAGTTTGATTCTCTAATTTATCTAACAACGGGTTTGATTCTATAATCTATGTAACAATCAGATATGTATCAATACAAGATATCTCCTTAAATAGAATGTTTAAGGACAATGCAAGCTAATTTATTGACTTATCACTAAATCTATGATATAAGGATTTTAGTACTAATTTAACCTTATCATAGAAATGAGTTTGATTATCTGATCTATGTAACAATTAGATATGTATTAATAAAATATATTTCCCTAGTTAGATTATTTAATTACTATGAAAGCTAATTTATTAACTTATTACTTTATGGTGAAAGTATGTTGTAATGGGTTTAAATGGAAGACTTCATTATACATTTATGATAATTTTGTATAATAAATAACATGTGTTAACAACAAATTAATTGATAAATTAGTTGCATGTATGACACTATTGAGCCACTTAAGATACTATCATGATGCAACTAATGTGTTGATGAGACACTTATGATGTTAAAACTACATAATTATGACACTAATACTTTGTCATTAATACATCGACGTGACACCTAGGATTCTAAAAGGATGCAATTGCGATGCTTCCGAGACACCAACGAGACACTGAGGAGACCCCTAAGACACTAATACGTTGCAATTAGGATGAAAAATATGACTATAAGAATGCGAATGAGATGCTAAAGAAAAAGTTAATCTACCATTGACAATGCTAGAAAGACACATGATAGGACACAAATAGGATGTTTTGAGACAAAAAAACACATGATAAAGACATGTTTCTATTGCATCCTATTTTGTGTCTCCAATTCACAATAAGCTAGAGAAAAAATAACAAAGGGAGAGAATGCAATTTAGGATGCAATGTGGCCCTATTATAATTTTGTATACCATTAAAACAATTTTTTCATCCACAATAACCTTTGTTGTCAACTAAAACCCCATCATACAAATATGATTTTTGGGATTATTTGCATCGAGTAAGTCATTAATGCATGACCCATATTCCATGGACATTAGTCAAAATAGTCAGTTTCTTATGATTTTGAATAGTTCATTTGACACTTTTGATGTAATAAATGTTATGTATGTAAAGTATTAACATCATGATAAATTGGTCATTTTGACTAATTTTCTAAAAAATGAATTATGTATGAATGACTTACACAATGCTCACCCAAAAATGATATTTCATATATTAAACTTTTAAAACCCCCAAAAACTTAAAAAATAATATAAATTGATAATGTAGTAGTAAGTTTTGTACCCACAATATATTAAAAACCCACCCACTCCAACAACTTCCATGCATATCAATTGATATTGTAGTAACTATAAACTAATAAATAAACACGAATGAGACAAGTTCTATTTCGATTAATATAAAAACAAGAATATATTTAATTTAAGTAATAAAACATTAATTTTTAAAATAATAACAAAACCATAAAATTTTATAACTACATATACTTTCGTCAAAATTTTAACATGGATAAATAAATATAACATATACAATCATCAAACTTTTAAGATAAATAAATATAACATTTATACTATTGGAAAAACAATTTTAAAAAAATCCTTAAATATTCATGTTTATTTAAACTTTTAAAGTCGATAAATAAATATAACGTCACATCTATACTATTGGAAAAAACAGTTTTAAAGAAATCCTTAGATATTCATGTATACTATTGGAAAAAACTTAAATAAATCCTTAAATATTAATGTTTACTTAAAGCATAATTTAAACTCAAAGATCATAACGTTTTAATAAATATTAACCCATTTATACATTCATTTATGATTGCTTACTTTCTTACACTTTTATGGTAAGACTCGATAGCAATATAGTATTTCATGTATTCTAATCAGTACTATATTTCATGTATTCTAATGAGTGTTTATGGATAATTTATTTGAAAGCATTTAATATATTTCTCATTCTTCTATATTATGTAATTTTATAATATTTGAAAGCATTTAATATATTTTTCATTCTTCTATATTATTAATTTTATAATATTTGAAAGCATTTAATAGATTTTTCATTCTTCTATATTATGTAATTTTATAATACAATAACGAATGATGTGGGTGAAAATTGTTTAAGATTTCCATATTATGTTGATATAGAGAAACAACACTATTTCTTCTTATCACACTTATATTAAAAATAACATAAAGTGTATTCCTTATAACGATTATATAAATGTAGAATTATTCTTAAGTTTGGGTTAAAATACGTATTTGTTTTATAAGTGAATTAATGATTTAGATTAAAAATGTTCAAATATTTTATTTGATTTCATAAAATTTGAACAATATTTCTTTTGGTTGAAATTATAATTAAAAAAAAAATAATATTAAAAGAAAAATTGTACTTAGTAAAATTAGTTTGTGATCTAGTGATGTAAATGATGGGTGTTTTTCCAAATAATACACCTAGTAAGAAGACGAGGTCACATAGACATTGGGCAGTAATCTAAGAGATGAAAAGGTCACAAATTTGATGAAAAATCAAGATAAGTTGAAGTAAAAGCTAGAGAAATTCACAAAAATCTTACAAAACAAATAGAGAGAGAAGCAAGAATGAGAGAAAAGAAAGAATTAACTGTATTAACCGAATGGTAGAATGAGTAATTTAAATACATGAAATACTCTTCATGGCTAAGTAAATGCACAATAGTAGTGATCTAGAGAGATCTGGACACTCACTGACACAAATGAGAGTAATCTGCTAGATGATCTTCCACCTTGTCCTAGTTAACTATCCATGCAGTCATGAGTTAACTGAGTCACACGTGTGGAGGTGAGATAAACACATGCAATCGCAATATATGCCCCCTCTTGGCCACATGCATGTGATATGTGCTCTCCTAGTGAAAAAACCAAGGTGAACATGCAACTGTTGGTGGTAGAAACTGAGGTTGTCATGCATGAGTTTCCTTTGCTAGTCTAATTGAAGTCTAACCGAGCCAAAATTAAAGAGGGAAGGTGCCCTATTTTGTAGGGAATATTTTCATGAGGGAATATTCTCATCTATGGAAAGTGCCCTCAACATTAGACTAGCAAACTTAGGAAAAATAATTACTAGGTAATTGTGTAATATCTCTAACACCACCCATGAACACTACTAGGGTGTAAATAAAGAATGGGTTCCAACAACAAGGCCATGTTAGGTACCCATTTTACAATGCATATAATGAATGAACAATAAAAAAACGAGGAAAGAGGGAAAAATTCATGGGAAAACCCTTCCCCGCCCCCCCCATCCACCTCAAAGTCCAATGCATCAAAAATGAAGAAGGGAAGAAATGCAATTGCTAAGAAACTATATCCTTCACTCCAAGGAGACCTTGCAATTGTGCAATTTTATTCTCAATGAATATTTTGTTGAAGATGTATATGTTTGTATGGATCTAATGAAGTAGATGCACAAGTGAGATGTTTGTATATATCCACTTTGTCTTATTGGAGAAAAGAAGATCCAAATCCTCTTCATTCATGGTAATTTTTCAATATAGATTCCCTTCATCCTCTACATAGGCTTGAGGGTTAGATGCCAAAACCATGTAGCAATGCATGGAAATTACTAGTTATGTGGTTGTGAGCACATGTCTATCTACCACAAATTGGGATCTCGTCCTTTTAGGATCGACAAGATCATCCGTAAGATAATCCGTTATCAGCGAGATGGATTTTTCCCACTTAGGTCTTTGAACTGGCTCATCATCTGCATGCTCAATATCATCCGAATATGATTTGGAAATCAGATCTGAAATTGGATATGAAATCAGATCTAAAATCAGATCTGATTTGGAGGATATATCATCTCTAATGTCTAGCAGAAGAGGATGTGCCAAAAGTCTCTACATGTGGCACCTTAGATGCATGCATGGCACATGCATAAGTCTCTGCATGTGGCTCCTAAGATCATGCATGCGAGCTTTTGCATGTGGTTCATAAGATACATGCATGAGAGTCTTTGCATGTGGCTCCTGAGATGCATGCATGGCGCATGTAAAAGTCTCTTCAAATTGAAAAGCTTGTTCTTCCAGTGCCTTTTTTGTTGGTTTTGTCATCTCAATCTCCTGCATGCATTCTTCACAATATTTTTTTATCTCAAATAGGACCTCCAATTTGGTCCATACTTCGTCTAGAGTTGAGAATGATATCACATGATACTGAATTTCAGGAGAATCTAACATGCATATATATTATTCGAAAGCCATACTTTGTTTGTTGAATTTTTTTTTCTCATCAATGAAATTAGGCTCTACCTTTGTTTTCATGGTTATTTGATATAAGTCTCTATATCTGAGAATAAATATAATCTTTGGCTTCCACTCAAAAAAATTGTGCAGTGTAAGAAGTGTTAACGTCGAAAATTCCATTCTTTATGACTATTGCAATCTTCTGTACCTACAAATAAATGCTTTTACGCCTTTCTCCTAGAAAATTGTGGGAACTGATACCATGTGAAGTTTGGGTGAAACCATGAAACCTATACAAAGAACCTAGCTAGAGAAATCCACACAAATATTGCAAAAGAAATAGAGAGAGAAACAAGAATGAGAGAAAAGAATGAATGAATTGTATTAAATGAATGGTAGAATGAGTAATAAAGAACATGAAATCCTCTAAATGGCTAAGTAAATGTGCCATAGTAGTGATCTAGAGAGCTTTAGATACTCGCTAACAGAAACCATAGTAATCGACCACCTTATCTTCGACCTAATCTTAGTTAATTGTCCATGCAATGACCATTTAACTTACTTACACATGTGGATGTGAGAGAAACGCATCCAATCAAAAGACATATGCCCTCCTGGCCACATGCGTGTGATATGCACTCTCCTTGTGAGAAAATTGAGGTGAACATGCAACTACTGGTGGTAAAAACCAAGGTTACCATGCATGAGTTCAGAAAATTGAGGTGAACATGAAACTGTTGGTGGTAAAACCAAAGGTTACCATGCATGCGTTGCCTCCATTAGTCTAACTGAAGTCTAATTGAATAAAAAATGATGAGGGAAGGTTCCCTATTTTATAGGAGATACCTTATTTTGTTATAGGAGATACCTTATTTTGTAGGGAATATTATCAGAAGGTAATATTCTCATTTATAGATAGCACCCTCAACATTAAGTTAAAAAACTTAAGAAAAATAATTACTAAGTGAATGTGTAATATCTCCAATAGTGGAAAAACTTAAATATAAATACTATGTATATGTCTATACTTTTATATATCTATATTTTTTATTTTTTTTTAATCAAAAATCCATTTTCTACAAATAACTTTCATAAATTTCACCATAAAATATTGAATTAAACATAAACTCTTTGTTCGAAAAATGAATCTATTAATTTTAATATTCTTCCAAGGAAAGGAAAGAAAGGTTTGAAATACTATTTCTTTTGATAAAAATCCTCTACCGCAAACCTCTACCAACACACCATATGGCATAATCATTATGTGGATTCAATTAATCATGTTATGGTTAAATTCATATTAAAATAGAATTCATTTCAAACACAACCTTTATGATGTGCTAAGGGTGTTGTTTGAATAGATAATTATGTCATTGGTCTTACTAATGCTTAAATTAATGAGGAAGAATAACGAAATGTTGAGACTATATCTTAGCTCATTTATGATTGTATATAATAATGATATTTTGTAACAACGTGGAGAAGAGAACTTACACTATCTTAACTAATTATATACATTTTATTAAAAATATTATATTATTTAAAAAATATATATTTTAAATTTTATATTAAAAATATATATATTTATTAAATTTCCAAATATTTTTATTATAGTTAATACATTATTTCCAAATAAAACATTCATAAGTTTTATAACTTATGAAATCTCATGGAACTTAAACCACTAATGCTCATTGTCAAAATTTGTTGAACCATGGCTATATTTAGTTAAATTAGGGAGTCATGCCATCAATGCTAGATTTGATATAGCACAAAAGGCTTTTGGCCTACTTTGAGACATTTTCAAGAGATAGAATGGACTATTTAGTCCGTGATCATTATTTTGTCTGTGATCATTATGTGTGTTAGTGTAAATTGCTTATTATTAACTATATTATTTATTATTAATTATATTATTTACTATATTATTTATTATTAATTATATTATTTAGTTAATGAAAAACAATCATACACATTGATAAAAAAATATCTCCAATATTAGCATTATGTGTTAGTGTAAATTGCTTATTATTAACTGACTATATTATTTATTATTAACTATATTATTTAGTTAATGAATAACAATTATACACATTGACCAAAATATTTAATGAAAAACAATCATGCACATTGAGCAAAAACATCTCCAATGTTTTAGTATAGGGTAAGATAAAAAAATACATAAATATGACCAAAAACATCTCCAGTGTCTTAGTACTTAGTATAGGGTAAGATAAAAAAATACATAAATATGACCAAAAACATCTCCATGTATAGGGTAAGATAAAAAAAGATACAATATTTATGTAATTCCGATAAAAAATGATTTTGATTCTAACAACTTTGAAGAAAGTTCATATATACAATAATTAAATTTTGGATAGCTTCATTCAATCAAAGACATAAGAGACATAATTATGTATTTGTTTGAAGTCGTCATGTCCATAATAACACATTGGGCATCAATGTGAAAATATATCACTAGACTTTTCTATATTTTAGTTGTTGGTACAGCATTTTGTATGTTTTCTTGAAAACAAAATAATGATATATAAGTAATATAACATTGTAAATTAAAATAATAATAATAATATATAAATAATATAATAATGGAAATAATAAAAAGTAAAAAAAAAAATTGTAATAATTAAAATGTATATAAATTTTAATTTGAAAATATTTGTAACATTGTTTATGTTATAATTTGTTAAGTCATAAAAATAAAGAGTTTTTTAATTTTTTTATAAAAATGTTAAAACAAATTAATTAATTTTTTAACAAGTTTTTTAATCTTCTTAATTTCTTAATTAATTCCTTATCTTTTTTTAAGGTCCAATAAATCTAATGAAGGGAAATCCTTATCATGTAAGATTATTTTAACTTTTATTATTTTATTATTATGCTTATGTATATATTCTGCTTGAGTCATTATTTTGGTAAATGTTTATATCAAATTATTTTATTATATCATTATTTTTGTATTAATTTGTGTCAATTTTGTTATAAGTGTGTTTATAGGTTTGTAATTAAAATTTTCAAGGTAATATAATTTTAGGGGTTAAGTAAGGTTGTGAATGGACAAAGATGGTGAGATTAGTCATTATCTTTCTTCTATATGCAAGTGAAGGAAACGCTCTAACCTTAATAAGAAGCTTAAAAATCTCAAAGATTATTGTCTAAGTCCACTAATGTCTGTAAATATGGATAAAACAAAAAAATATTAATTAAATATCAATAAATCACATACCATGATTTTGTTTACAATAATAGCAACTTGGAAGAAATCTGTTTTTATAAGTATCTTAGCGCTAACTTTCATTACAAGTTAAATTTGAACTATAGTGGTGAAAAAAGATTCAATGGAGATTGGAAAGCTACATGGCTTAAGTTTTAGGAAAAAGAACATTTCATCTTTGATATACTTGTTTAATCAAATCCAATGAATCTAAAAGAATTGATAATAAGTAATCTTAAAATTAAAATAAATACACCTTACACCATCCTCATTTTAGAATTTGGGATTCCATCCATTTAGAGTAATGCTATGAAGTACTTAATATACAATTACAAGATAATTAATATGAAGACTAAGAAACTCCCTATCACTATTTCAAATATCATTAAAATTTGTGCTTAAGGCTCGAGAGAGGTTGGATTAGAGTGTTAAAAGAATAGGTACATCACATTCCTAGATCTTCTGAAGGTTTCCAGTTGTTAGCTGATAGTTGAATATGAGAGTCAATTGAGAAGTTGACTAGATAGTCAAGTGGGTATTCAACTAGTTAATCAAGTCACCCATGGTAGTCGACTAACATGCAAGTTGAAGAAAAAATCAATGAGTTGGTTACACAATTTGTTCAAACGAAGTGGACCATTTCCTCCTCACTTCAATGGATTTAGTTATACTTTGGTGCATATATAGATGATCCTATGGGTGAATGTATCTGGAATGTTTTCTAGTTCCCTATGTTTTTCTATCATATAAGAAATGCTCACTTGTGGTTAAGTGTTGTAATGGTGTCTTTAGACACCATCTCTTCTTGGAATGTTTAGCTGCTTGATTTATATAGTTCCTTAGTATCCAACATGGTATCAAATTTATCGATTTGAGACCTGACCTATTGTCTACAAGTATTTGAGAGGTTGTTGGTTATATGCGCTCTTGACGAGTCACATTTATCTAGTAGATTGACTCAAAGTTTTGAGTTGCACGCTGCATCAAGGTTAAGATATATAGATCAAGATAACGAGTTCCAAGAAAGAGCTTGTGGTTCCAAATGGACATAATTATGTTGTGTAGGACTGAGATATGGAAATTTTACTGAAGAGTAAAGCACTTTATCAATTTACAAGGACTCTGGATCCAAATCCAAATGATGATAAAACAATGTGTATCATCAATGGGAAGAAGGATGAGGTTGTGGAAGTTATAATGACCTACATCTCTACGTAGAATCACTTTCATACAAGCGTGATTGATTGTCTAAATGAAGTCTAGAAGAAGACAAATACTCTCTTCGATAAGATCAATGAAATTTAGGTTATGCATATTGAGAATGAGTTGATATATCTTGATCCTTTATCCTTTCAAATAAATGAATATTGTTTCACGCATGTAAAGGATATTTAGTTGAAAATGGATGAATGTAAAATAAAGTTTTTCAAAGAAAAGTGGTCATCTAATTAAACTAATATTAATGAATTTGATGACACCCTATTATGTATTTCTTCTTAACATTTTGGGCTATTTAGGATTCTAGCAAAGATTATGGCAATGATTATTCCTTTTATTCTTTATCTTATTTATTAATTAGGGCATGGGAAACATTTATTAATGAAGGGAAACTTGAAGATAATAAACAACCCCATTTTTTGAAGGGAAATATTGACATAACTATAGAGAAATAGGCTGAGCAAGCAATCAACAGAAAGAATGGGCTTGTACTCACCAAAATATTAAGGGAAAAAACGAAAATCAAACTTTGAATAAGAAGGGTAGGAAGAAGAAGACATGTCATTATTGTGGGAAAATAGGTCATATGGAGAAGGATTGCTAGTAGAATACTAAAGACCTAGAGGAGAAAGTGAATAATTTTAAAGGAGATGTGTCAATTATAGGGTCAATTGACTTGCAACACTGAACTTCAAAAGGTAAGACAAATAAATACACATTTTCTATTAGTTCTTGTCAAGCTTTACGTTCTCACACTTCTAAAAGTGAGTGGATAGTAAAATTTAGTTGTACCCATCATATCACTAAATGTGCTTCTCTCTTTTCTTCATTAAGTCAGGCTAAAAAAAACTCTTCATAGCATATGATTATGCAGTTATTGTTGCTATATGGGGCAAGATTGAATGATATAATGGTTTGATCACTTATGAATATCATGTATACATTTTGAGTGCCAATTTTTTGTTTTTACCCCAATTAACTTAGATTGGCAACACAATAGAATTTTATCTAGAGAAGTTTGTTGTGAAAGATATAGACAATAACTTTGTGGTTGTTGTTTAGAAGTTTCTTGTTTCAAAGAAAGATTGTATGAGTTATGTGGAATTCCTATAAAAGATCTAGGACCTAATGCATTCATAGAAAATACTAATGGGCAAAGTAGAATTTGGAATGAAATACTTAAACATTTGAGTTTCCAAAGTATGAAGTTGATGGTAAAGCATGACATGGTTACTAGACTAGCTAGATTTCCCCCCCATGATGGTGTATGTTAATAGTGCATACTTGGAAAGAATAACTAGGCTTATTTTGAAACAAAGAAAGCTTGGATAGCAAAGACCCAGTTGGAAGTAGTCCATAGTGACACGTGTTCTCTAAACAAACCATCATGAGTTGCAAGGCATGTTTTGAATTTCATTGATGAATTTTATAGTTGTACTTAGGTATATTGCTTGAAGAATAAGCATTGTGTCTTTTAAAAAATAAAGGAATTTATGGCATTGGTTGAAAGGTAATGTTGTCAACCTGTGACATTCTTAAGATCAAAACATGGAGGAGAATATATTATCAAGGAATTTAAAAGATACTTTTCATAGAATTGTATCTCTTGGAAACTATTTGTGCCTCTCACACCTCAATAGCTCAATGTTTTTGAAAGGAAGAAAAAAATCTTGGTCGAAATGGCATGATGGGCCAAAGGATTACTGACTAGTTTTTGGAAAGAATCTATTTACTGCTCAAAATATCTTTTGAACTTGTTTCCAACCAAATTTGTATGGGATATGATTTATTTTGAAAAAGGAGTGGGACAAAACTCTCAATTAGACACCCTATAATATTTGGATGCATAGTGGGGGCTCATATTTTAGATTGTAAAAGTAAGAAGTTGGATGCAAGGACTCATCCTTGTATTATGAAGGACTACTCTAAAGAATCAAAGTCCTACATATTGTTTGTTCTATTCAAATAGGAAATAACTTATAGGAGGGATGTTATACTCGATGAGAAGACTTCATGTACTACTTTGTTCAATTCTTCTTCTATCTAGTTAAGTAGTGATCCATTGGATATTTTGAACTAAAACCCACTTGTAGTCAACCTTCCTCGGAAAATTTGACCTCAAGCCTTGAAACACCTTATCGTTCCACTCATGAATATTTTGGTGCAAGTAATCCTTTTATAAAGAGAAGTTTTATTCTTGGATGGGTGATTAAGACAATTGAATTTGTTGGTGTTGATGTAGGAGATTCTGATGACTCAAGGAAGACTAGAAGTTATAAAAAATGTGGCAGTGTTTCTCTAATGGGGCATATGCTAGAGACATGTGATCTTGATGCAAATGTAGATGTACATGGTAGACCTAAATGTGAAAATTCTATGGCTAACGAGTATCATGTCTTGATGAAAATATAACATAGGAGTTATTTCCTCAACCACAAGGAAAGAATGTGGTGAAATGTTGATGGGTATGTAAGAACAAATTCACATTTGAAGGTATTGTTGAAAGCCATAAGGCATGTTTGGTAGAAAAGGGTTTTTCTCAACATCAAGGCATCAAATACATTAAAACCTCTACTCTTGTTTCAAAGATGAACTCTATTTGACTATTTCTTGTACTTGTTTCTTTTTTTTAAGGGATGTACATCAAATGGATGTCAAAAGTGCATTCCTACATGGTGATCACTGTTAAGATATTTATATGGAGCAATTCGCATGCTTTGAAAAATATGGTAGTATTTTCATTCAATTGAAGAAATCATTTCATGGTTTGAAAAAAGTCCCTAGCCTGGCTTGGTATGAGAAGATCAATTAATTCTTTCTCAACATCAATTTCAAGCACTGTGAACCAAATCAGAGTATCTATGTTTTACATGAAAATGGTTAAACATTAATTGTTGTGTTGTATGTTGATGATATAGCCATAACAAGAAGTAATGTTGATTTAATTTTGGTTTTGAGGGAATGATTAATACATACCTTTGAAATGACCAATCTTTGGTATATTGTATTTATTTTGGGCCTTTAAGTATTAAAATGGATTATATTATATTTCTTTCTCCACCTAAATATGTGTTGAATCTATTACAAAGGTTAAAAATGGAAGATTGTAAATCGTATGCTAAACCTTACTAGTCGGGACTGAAGCTAACTAAAGAATATGATTCCCCAAAAGTTGGTGCTACCCTCTACAGTTAACTTGTTGATATCCTTATATATATCATTCACAATCAACCTAATATTTCCTTTTTGTTATTGTGGTTTCTCATTTTATATATGATCCAAGAGAAATTCACTTGAAGTTCACAAAGATAAATGTGTGTTATACCAAGGGAACTTATCATCTTGGTACAAAGTATTTCCATAAGACTATGAACAAGTTAGATGACTACGTATACTTCTATTGGGATAGAGATAGAGATGAATGGAAGTCTACATCTAGCTATGTGTTCCATGTTGATTCTAGACCCATATTTTGGTCTTATAACAAATGGTGGTCTATCTTTCGACCACATAAGCAAAATGTCATGGTGTGGTTAATGCTAGTAGAGAAGAAGTGTGGATTCAAAATCTCATTGTTGAATTTGGATTACTAACTAAGGGATCAATTATAGTGTATTGTGACAATAAAAGTGCAATACATAAAAATCTTGTTGTTGATAAAAAGATGAAGCATGCAGAGATTCATGTTCATTATTTGAGGAAATTGGAAAAGGATAATGTTGTGAATCTGATTTATTATAGAACATATGATCAAATTGTTGATATCTTTACAAAACCACTTATAGAAGCTAAGTTTGTAAAAATTCAAGCTATACTTGGGGTTCATGAAGATAAAATTATTGGGGGTTGTATAGAAGTAATTCTTCCTCCTAAATATTCATAATTTAGTGTTGATTGAGGGGTAGCAAGTTCATCATATCCTTGGATCTTATGGAAGTTGTCAGCCAAAAATATGGAAATCAAATGGTTCATACGTCAATGAAGAATATGAGTACATTACACAACTTGGCCAATTAAAGTGGACCATGTCCCCCTCACTTCAAGGGAGTTAGTTACAATTTGGTGCTATATATAGATATCATGATGGGTCGATCTATCATGAAAAATGTTTTTTTTCCATACTTTTTCCTATTGTAGGAGCAATGATCACTTGTTCTTAAGTGTTTTAATGGTGTTTTTAGGAACCACCTCTTCTTAGAATGTTTATCTTCTTGATCTATATAATAACCTAATTTTCCAACATAGATATATAGTTTATTGGTCAAAACATTGGGGGCTATTGGAAGAGGAAGCCCTTGAAGATATCAATATTATTAAAATAATTTTCATAACTAATTTTAAAGAGAAAAAATGAAGCAATAGGAAGGATGGAAATGAAATCAAGTTGATCTAATATAAATAAATTATCAAGAAGTTTGAATATCAAAATGATCTTTCTATTATTACCAATTTCATATTTTTTCCCAAGGAAAATATGATGGGGAAACCCAAGGGATGCTTTCCCACATTCATGTATGACGCCCCTAGTAAAACTATCCATGCACACTAGTCATCAAACTAGCCACATACCCAACAACATTGTTGATAACCAGTTGAGTTAACCCCTTCAACCATTGCCAACTCAAAATGTAGAAAAAATAAGATTCATAAAAAACATGCCATGAAATTATATATATATATATATATATATATATTATCATAAGCTCCATGCTGAAATGAGGCATTGAACGAGGCCTAAAATGCTTTTGCATGAAAGAATCTATAACAACTTAGATGAATAAAGTAGAGAATGACAAATATGTCCTCTTGGCATTACTAGCCTACAAAGATATCACATATAATTTTCAAGACATTTATAATAAAATCAAACTCTATAAATTATTAACCCATAAAAATAAAAATAAAATAAAGCCTATGTTGGTATTGAGAACATTTGTAAAGTTGCAAAATTTTGGTTCATGATT
>CBVK0102205515.1:0-11441 GCA_900067695.1 Picea abies
AAGAAGAAGAAGAAGTTTTAGAGCAGAAGAAGCAAGAGTTAAAATATTTTATGACTAGAAGGATAGCACACTTAATTGAAGAACAGAAGAACAAATCAAAGCTATCTAACACCAGAGACTCAGATGTCGAATTTGAAAGAACACTAGACGACCCACAGAAGATTGAAGTACCTATTCCATATAAAGAAGAAGTATCACCCTCGAATCTTAGGAAGGAATCTCGACAACGCAAAGTAACTATGGAAAAATAAGATAACAATCAGAATAGAAAAAGAAATACCGAGGTGAAGCTCACTGGAAAGAAAGATATAAAACTAAGTAAGAAGAGAGCTAAGATCGAGAAGTTATAGAAGGTTCTAGAGGGAACTTCGTAGAAGGAAAATTTTCAAAAGTGGAACTTCGTCGGGATAACAGAACAACGTCACATGGCACTTCGCCATGGAGAAGTAATATAGCCACTGGGATCAATATAACCATTTGACCAACCCCCTAAATGGGTAGAAAGGCATTTATGGTTCACCACCAAACCATTGGACTATGCCATAACAGACAGAACAAAGTTAATGAAGGCTTCTCGCCTGTTACAAGAGATCTATTGCCAAGTTATCTATTTATCCCATCACGCCATGCCTCGAGAACACTTTTGCTAACTATGACTGGAAAGTTAGTAAGGAAGAATCTATCTACATAGTTCACCCGCTTTGTCATTGACCTTATAGGGAAGTGCGTGGAAGGCCTATAGATGAACTGGGCAAAGTACCTAGTTAACTAGTTGGAACTACATTGTCAAGAAGCACAGGATCAGGGTTATGAATTTCATTGCAACTGGATCCTGGTCCTCATTGCATTTGTTTCCTGGGAGATGTCAGAAGGAGTGACCTTCCTAGACATAGAGTCTTTTGAACCATTTTTTGTGAAGTTCACTACCCTGTGGTATTCAACTGATATGAACAAACTGTGGCAATCGAACATTGTGTTTCATACATACTACCTCCAAATAAAGTGATCTATCGAAGTCGAGCCTCATATGACTCTAAACACCTTACAGAGGTTATGTCCCGTGATGAATTTCATCATAGATCAACACTTCACCTAGATTAGAATGTGAACAGATGAACATAAAGAGAAGCTTCAGTCATATTATAAGCTTACAGAAGAAGACCTAGAGGAAATCACTAAGGAATGCTCCAATGACCTCCTTATCCCCGCCAACCTCGCAAAGATATCTTATCGTTAAATCCCAGAGGACACTCATAAAGAACAGAATACACCTAAAACCAATAGGCAGAAGAAGACTAAGGAGGTCCAAAACTTAAGCAACACCTCAGGGAAGACTACTTCCATGTCACTTGACTGAGGGGGTGATGACGAATTAGAATATGAATAGAAGCCCAACAAAGTAACACCACCTAGAGAGGAGGTTGACCCCTTAAAGAAGAGGAAGGTTTCGTCCATGAAACCTTCTTCATAGAAGAAATTGAAAGCCACCATGACCAACATGTAGACTATCCTTACCTATGATCACTTTTACTTCATCATTGCAACCCGGAACGATGCTTCACTAGAAATAATAGAGAAACAAGGACAAAAGAAAGAGGAAATGTACGATAGGATTGAAGTCAAACTCTGAGGGGTACAACAAGACCTTCATTCCATTCATGCAATCTCCACTACACCGTGAGAACCAGAGTTGGGGGATGAGCCAGCCAGACTCCACCGACTAGCTGATACAGTCGAAGCTTGCCTTCGATAAGCACAAGAAGAAATATAAAAACCCACCCAGGCCTCGAAGCAAGTGCAAGGAGTACTTGTAGAATAGTGTCGAGTTGCAGAACAGGAAAAGATTTCTCTCCAAGAAAATTTCGATGAAGAAAAAGCACAAATACAACAAGGAAAAGAACAGTTTCTCATGGACCAACTTGAAGTGAAAGAAGAGGTCAGTAGGGCACTTTTTTATGTGATAGTCATATAAATAAAGGTAGAGGATTGAGTCACATAGTAAGTAGAGCAACTCGCAGAAGCTATCCAACAGCTACAACAATGCATAGCAGACTTAGAGATCCACGCAGTTCCCAAGACTCCACAGGATGTAAGGGATCAAAGAGAAGCAACTGCTCGAAGTACAGTTCCAAGAATAAAATCCCTTGCTATGGAATGTAAGCAACTTACTGATTGCAGTTCCCAGACCTATGAGAAACTCACTGAGATTCCATAATTGAAGGCACTGGAGTCGCAACTCCAAGAGGTGAAGTATCACGCCGAAATAGTATAGGCGCAGTTGAAGCCCCTGTCAGCTATGGAAAGAATGAACCGATCGAAGAAACAACATAGCGCCCAGTAGAAGATCCACACTATTCAGAGAAGATTTATGGAAGTAAGTCAGAGGCTCCAACCTATACAAAAAGAATGAACCGATCGAAGAAACAACATAGCGCCCAGTAGAAGATCCACACTATTCAGAGAAGATTTATGGAAGTAAGTCAGAGGCTCCAACCTATACAAGATAAGGCCTACGAATTGTTCATAGAGGTCAAAGGCCAAGGAGAAGAACTAGATCAAGTTGTCACTACAGCTGAACAGTGCCTAGAGGGACCTCTGAATGAGGTATTCATCCAAGAGTTCATTTCATAAGATACCATGGCACATCAACAAGTCGAAGTAGCTCGAGCCAAGCTTGAGGATTTCGAAGCAGAACTACCTAGATCATAGTCACTCGAGATGAGTCACAAGTGAGTGTTGGGGGCTTGTTGGCCCTTGACCACCAAGTTTTGGGAGATCCTTGGTCAAGTTTGACCTATTTTTGGACTTTGACAGCCTGTTGAAGGTGAAGCGCAAGATGAAGCAGAGATCGTGGGATCTCAGCCCTTTTTGGGTCCTTTCTGGGATTTGAGATTATGTAATGGGTATGGGATGTCGAACCATGGGTTTACCGATGTTTAGGCCTATTTTTTAAAGTATAAATAGATGTCTAGGGAATGTAAGAAAATTACAGTTACGAATGGCTAAGTGCTATATCTATGTGATTGAAGGATTGTAAATTCTATGTGCATACTGTGTGAGACTTGCAGAGCTACATGAAGGTAATTGTAAGAAGGATTGGTGCTTTACCCTAGCTCGAAGAAGGAGGATCTAACGGAGTGCACGTAGATCTCATGTCTTCTACGGAGTAGGATTTTGATGCTAAGTGCATGTAAGAAGCTTGATAAAGATAATAAAGAAGAATATTTGGTGGACGTAGCTCCAGGGTGGGGGTGAACCACGTATATGTTGTGTTTCTCTTCTTTGTACGATGTCTGGATGTTTTTATGTCTTTACTTGCTAAGTGCTTTGATATAGATAGATAGATCTGTTTATGCTTTATGGTAATGATGTATATGGATTTTATATCTGACCTATGTGAATATGTTTAGTGTTTGAATTTGCTAGATCTAATTTACCTCTCTATGATAAGTGGTTAGATACATCATATCTGAATGAATGATGTGATGTTCTCTTTTATCTGCAGAGTAGATAGTGTTTAAATATTGATGAACTGTCGGTGATAAGTGCTCTGTTAAGTATTACAATCATAGATCTATGTCCTAGCTAAGGTTGTAGACACCTAATTCCTGTAACCACCCCTGCCTCTACCTCGGGTGAGACTTCATCTTCTTCACAGAATTTGCCGAAAGGTTCAATAGTTAGGGTTTTGTTGGTGCGTTGTTGTAGCATTGAACCTTGGGTCTGTCCCTGTGCCAAAAGAAGCCATATTCGGAGCTACAAATAATGAAATCAGGCCCATGATAGCTTGATGGAAATATGGAGAAGCGAATTACATGATGGGATGGGAAGTAATAGCAGGCTGAGAGAAGAATGGTCCAAAAATGAAAAAAATAGAAGGAACCCAATTTCGGATTCAGAACCAGTTATGTATACTTCAAACAATCATATCTCAAGATACAAGAAACCAAATCGAACCAACAAAATCTCGATAGAAATATGACATAGAAGATAAGAATCTTGAAATATCTCATTCAGCTAGCTAAAGTAAGAAACTTCTAGAAAAAACTCAATAAATTTAGAATATGAGCACAACAAACAAAGCGAATAATATTTTTTAATAGATATCATGTGTGAAATTCCATAAGGAGAATGTAACCACCCAGGGATCTATCCATCTTCCATTTGTAAGTCCCAAATTTACATTTTCAAAAATGTACAAATAAACTGGGGGGAAAACCACACAAACATCCATGAGAGCTAAAGATTCTCTATGTTATTTTATAAAAGAGATTTTGTTGAATGTAAGAAGAAATTTTTCCCTTTGTAGTGAAATATGGTACTATGAATTATGAGTTAATAAAGAGAAGAAGACATTTTGAAGTCATTACTATTTGCAAATGCTTGTGGGACTATTCTACACTTGTATTTGTGGTTTACGTTTTTGCAAATGCTTGTGGGACTATTCTACACTTGTATTTGTGGTTTACGTTTTTTGCGTATTGATCTTGAGAATTGTATCTATAGCTAGTATCTATAATTATTACGCTCTTGTGATATCTAATGAGTACATGGATGATGTTACATATCTCCTCTTCAACTATATGATATGCTATATGAAATATAATTGTGCTAACATATTCTTTGCTACCATGAATTAATTATGTTGTCAAGATATTGTTTTAAGTTGTGCTCATCTATTAGTCTTTCTCCCATGGGATAGGTTAGAAGTATTCAAATTAGATTATTTTTTATTAGTTAGATTATCCTTAGGAATAATTCGAACTCTTTGGGGTGAATTTCATTGTCTTTTTTCTTTCATTATTTTAATTCTTAGCAGCAACGAGGACTATATACTTGTCATAAACATTATACCAAATGAGAGTAGGTATAATTGGGGCCTTTAATTGGGAGTCCTCCCTTACCTTCTTAGAATACCATTAAAACCCATGAATAGAAATGGTGCTATATGGAAGGCAATATGACAAGTTGGGCCTCTTGAGTCATTATTGTTAATTTATGTCTTTTTTTTTTTACTAATGGCTCCATCCCATATCTCTTTATGGAGGTGTTTCTATGGCATTTTACCTCCCAAACCTCCTTGAAAAATTTTTCATTTCTTGTCAAAAAATAAATTTGATGGCGTGGGTGAAGCCTCTCAATCTCGACATGCTTTACATTTCTATAAATTTTGTAGGTATTGCAATATTACTAATGGAAATGTCGTTTGCAAGCTATTCACTCTCACTTTTGCAGGTCAAGTCAAGAGTCGGTGTTGCAAGCTATTCACTCTCACTTTTGCAGGTCAAGTCAAGAGTCGGTGTGAGATTTTGCCGGTTTCCTCGGTCGCCTCTATTCACACATGGAAACAATTTATGCATGGATTTTTTCATCCTTTTCAGAATTATCATTATGATAAATTGTGTGAAGAAATTCTAGAGCTTAGTAACAAATAAGATGAATCTCTTCAATATTTTGTTATTGTATTTACTCATCTTTGCTATAGATTTGATTTGAATGATAGATCCTCTAACAATGATATGGTTTCTTGTTTATTTTATCTTACTAATGAAATATATGAGCCATCAAATGAAGAATCTAAAAAATGTTTTAATGCTCCTTTACATGTTGATTTGGATTTAAACAAAAATGTTGAAAATGCTAATGGCTTAGTTAAACTCCATATGTCTGGATATTTCTTTACTATAGGGGATATAGATCAGATAGAGAGTTATTTTTTAAAATAATCATATATATCCTCTCACCACTACATCCCTCCTTTTCTTCCTTGTGATGAAAAAGAGACCTCTTGTGTTGTAAATTCAATTCCATATTTGCCTGAAGCTGACGAAGAGGAGGATTTTCTGGTGTATAATGGGACAGTTTTGGTCACACTGATGGTTATGTCAGGTTATGATTATCCTATATCATCTTCTCCATCAAAATAAATGGAAGAGGAAGGTATGGGGAAAGACATGAATGTTGATCATTTTGTAAATGAAGAAAATAGAGAAAAACTTAACATGAATAATATGGAATTAGTTCATGTTGATTTTAATTGTTTTGTTGTTATAAATTATCCTAGTTCAATTGACATAGATAAAGATTATTTTCCTACTAATGATGGATTAGTTATTGAACCTTCTTGTTCTAATCATTCTTGTGACTTGCTTCTTTTTTATAATCATGAACATGTTTTGGAAGACATTTCAGATTCACCAATTATGCAGGAGAAAAATAACCATGCTAATACTATCACTTAAGGAGAAGAATTGAACATACAATACACACCTCTTTTATGACAACAATCCACTTTTAACTTGAAAGATGAATACCATGTGGTGGAACAACATGTTCATTGTTAAATCATGACTAGTGTGGATCCTATCCATTCACAATTAGTCACCCATGCTCTTGAAGAGGAAGAACTACCATTTCAGATGTCACTTTTTGAAAATGCCTTTTGTTTTAGAGAATCTTTTCATTCTCTTAATTCTTCCACTTGCTTTTATTTATATCATGATCTCTTTAATGGTTTGGATTTGCAGGTATCCACCTATTTTTCTATTCAAATAAATTTAATGGGGTCAAACCATTTTGACGTACTTGAGGGTGGTGATGTGAATTTGGAAGATAGAGAGGACAAGGCATACTCCCATGAACTAATCACAACTATGCCTTATCATCCTTCTTCATGTGATGAAGGGAATATTGTAGCATATTGTATCAAAGGATGTCTTCTTCTTTTTCTTCTTCATTTTTTATAAATAGAGAATTTTCTTGTTCAAGTATCCCAATCCTTGATATTTTTCATAGTAGTGGATCTCGCCATTTTTTTAAAGAAATATCTCATACCATGGTTGTTCCTAACCCATGCATATTATATTATCTCATTAGTCTATCTCAAGTTGATGTTTGCTTGAAGTATGAGTCAAGGGAGTCTTACCAACACAATGAGGCACTTCTCTCTACACCGATGGTTATGTTAGGCCCTCATTCTTTTGGTTTTCCTTCAAGGATAAACAACTTTATTAGAACAAAGAGTACCCACTAAACACACTTTGAACAAATTCTATCTATAGTTCTCATTTTCAATGCTACTTTCCATTGAACTCCAACCACCAATTCTATGATAGTAATGCAAGATATCATTTTAGAATAGAAGTATGGTTGGAGAGATACTACTTATATAGATTCCCCATGAATTATCATTCTCACATTTCAAATATAGTGGATAGAGTTTATCATACTTTAATTTTTCCTATCTTTTCTCTATTTTTATTGCAATAATTGTTTCTAATATTTTGTCATGAACATGTGTTTGGAGGCTTGGAATTACAAGGATGTATACATTGGCATTATGAATTTATAGATCTCATTTTTCATTGATTGTAGCATAGAATAGGAGTATGTCAGAATAGGATAGTGTCTTTATTTTGAACAATTTACCTTTTCTTTCTAGTTTGTTAATTAGTTTTATGTTTTCTATTTAATATTTTTTTTTCGTTGGCTAAACAATGAATGATATTCTTATTCCATATGGAAATAAATGTAAGGCTTGACCACTAATTTTCCCATCAATCAATTTTTGAATTTGATTTTATATATGAGAAATATTTACTTCATCTCATCCTCAAATTTTCTATGTGTTGGATAATTTTCAGATTACTAGTTTCATGCATGTTTATTATGTCAAAGGTTTTCCTAGAATGTTTTCATTTTACAAGTACAATAATTAAAAACAAAAATATTATTTAGCTCCTATTTGGATGAAAAATAGAAATCAAATCTATTTAACCTTCATACTAATATGATTTTAATTGGAATCTTTTGCTTGATTGAATTTCTTATAAGTGTTGATCTTATTGTCCCATACACATTGAATTTAAATTTTGAGTATTAAAATTATGTCCCATATGAAATTCAAGCCACTCCAAATATGTGTAATATCTTTAGATGATTATTTTTCCTTGGGTTTGGAATTATCTAGATAATTTTTTTCACATCCATTCTTTTCTTCACTCACTTTAAGCCAACATAATTTTCTTGACAGTCTTTTCTTTGTATAGTAAGCTTGGTTGATTTCTGTTTTAGTTATTTTCTTATAGCACTTTTAGTTTTAATTTATGGGAATTTCCTACACATGTATTCTGCTCTATTCAATTATTTTTAAGAGGATGAGTTTCATCTTTTATCTTGCAGCTATATTTGTCCAGGTTTCATCTCATACACAACAACAAGAGACATTCATTCACACTGTCTAGATGCATGTTTTGAAAATTATGGACAACATGGTCATTTAAATATTTTGTTGGCATCGTTTTCATAAAATTACATAGGAATCATTTTTTTTGTTCTCAAAATCACCATTTGACTAAAGACTCAATCTTAGCATTGTCAATTAAATGGATTTTCAGACCTGATATTTTCTTGAAAAATATATTTTCATCCTTTGGTTTTGTTGATTTTGGGTCACTCATTATGGTTACATCATGGATATGAACTATACACTTATCTCATGTTGAATCCATTTAAATGCTTGGGAACTTGTAAGTATCTTTATGGAATATGTCGATGCAACTTCTAAGATTCCAATTTCAAATCTTCATCATTTATTTTTATCTTAGCCATGATAGTAAGATTCAAGATGTGAATATCTTGCAAGCTATAACTGAGTAATATATTGGACTCCAGACTCTCCAACAATCCTCAAACACTAAATAAGTTTGTTTATAATCAGAAAAGATAAGAATTATTTTTGCTAGTTTTGAATATCTTCTATTTGATCCCTTGTACTCATGAGCTTGCTAATTTTTTTTTATGTATTGTATGTCTCATTATTTTTAACAAAAAACCTATCTAGTTGAGGCACAAGCTACACACTATTGTTTTCCATTTCATTTTCTCTACATTCTATGCGACATCTAATCTCAAGGAAGTGAAATTCATGCTTTATCTACACATAACACTCTTGGGGCACTGGAGATATCAATTTTATGGACTTTCCCATCATGCTAAACTTTAACTCATTAGAAATAAGGCTTTAGATATTTAATTCATTTATGATGGGGGGTCAAGCCATCTAGGATGGGATATCAGATTACTTGTTTCTTACGAAAGTATCTTAATTTCCACCATTTACATAAGGATTTCCTCTTGCTTCTCATAGGGTTGAAAATGAGTATACATGTTTCACATCATTTTCATAAATAATTAGAGGAAACACATGCCTACAATGTTGATAATCCTTGAATCAAATTTTTATGGCTCGGGTTTGCTGAAGGACTCATGTCTTTAGAAGATAGGTGGAATTGAAATATTATGTTATCGTTTGCTTATGTTGATAGATTAAGAATCCAAGAACAATAAATTATGTCTATAAGATCCAAATATAACAACAATCAATGACACTAACCTTTATGTTAAATGGAATATTGTGAGAAGAGAACCTAGTGTTTATATCTCAAGAAGAAGGATGTGGTAGTGGTACAAATGAACAACAAATGAATACTTGATGATAACATTGGCATTTTCATACGTTTTATGAAAACCCACTTAGTTTAAGTTTACATTAGCTTAGCAAGCTCTTCGTATGATTAGTTTAATTCTGATCTTTTCTTTTATTTTTAGTTTAAATTTTATTTCAATAAGTTAATCATTTGGAGGAAGAGTTTTTCCAAAACAATTTAATAGCCGATCACACCCTTCTCTTTTGACATGCAGGTTGGGAAATGGCTTGTGCAACCAACAACTTAAAACATTTTTTCCTTAATAAAATAAACTTAGGAAAGTGTTAATATGAACTTGGATACTCACATTCCATTGTGACATTTTTATCAACCAAGATTGTCACCAACTCAATAGTTGATCAGAAATATATTCTCATTCGTTTATTCTCCTATTGCTTCCTGATATAATCAATGTTTGGAGTAATTTAATGACTATTTTGATGACCTCCATAACTATGATTTTTTCTCTTTTCCTTATTAGATTGAATTATTAATATATGTGGCTAACAATTGCATTTTATAGCAAAGAGAAAATGTCACTTTTGTGAGAAATATAAAATGTGTCTTCTGTTGTAAAATTGATTATTTCCAAATATGCAAAAAAATTGCTCATGTCACAAAATATTAAGAATTTGTGGGTATGTGGAGTGTTCCATGTAATTGGATTTTGAAAATTTGTTTTGATTGAACATATACATTAACCCATTTTACTAGATTCTCAAAATATTGATTTGTTTCACTGAATGAAAAATGAAAGAATTGTATGTGACAATTTGAGTGGGGAATCATGTTTCAAATCTTTTTCCACTAGATCATCAATTTTTGTAATATTGTTTGTTCATCATTTTAGATCAAAAACTCTTGAAACCTTTCATTTGGTTTAATGTTGAATGGTTAACATTTCTTGACTAATGATTTCCCTTTGCTTACTTTCTGAACTTTCACGAAAAAACTTTCACTATTTTTGCATCCAATTTATTTTTTCTTCTTGGGTTCTATTCTTATTTTTTAGCCATTTTTCATTTTTTATGGGTGACTCACAATTATCTTTAGATTTCTATTAGTTTAGTTTTATTTTCCATGAATTGACAAGCCATTTCATTGATTTCTTTATGCTTGTACATATTGCTTCTATATTTTGATTTGAATGTTAGTTTTTTACCTGAGATGATTTGACTTTGTAGTCTTACTTGAGGATTACTCTTTAAAATTTCGGTGGCGGGTTGGTACATTTATTGTCACATTTTGAATAAATTTTTACAAGTCATAATATGCATTGACTGTTCTATCTAAATGTGCATTCAAGAATTTCTTAGCTGTGGGTACGGAATAATAGCTGTGGTGGAACACATGTCCTTGTTGACCATACCATGATAATCCATAAGTATAGGAAAGTGTCTATCGATATTTTTAATTGAGCTCCGTCCACTTCACATTAATAAAATGGCCACACTGTGATGGTTTTTGTGGAGACCTATGGATTAAAGTAAAATTCATAACATCTTCTCAGCAAATTAAAGAAACTCTCGTATCACCCACTTCATTCACAATCTATGTGCACATGCATATCTATATATAAATCTGAAATGGTGAGCATGTTCTGAAATAAAAAAGGAATTTGAAAGCACGATTAATAGTGTGGGAGGTACAAGTAAAATCGTCAAGGCCATGAACTCCTTCTTGAAGTTGGGCCATAATTGTATGGTACTGAGGCAAATTCATCAGGGATAGATACACTCATTGCAAGCAAAGAAATTTCGGGAAAAGAGTGATGAGGAACACACTTATGTAGATGTTTTCTTGTTGTAAAATTGAAAACCCATGGTCAAACCAAAACCAATTTGAAGTGTGCAGCCATCGAAAATTTATCCCACTATTTTTCTCTTTTAAAAAGGTTTTTTAGATTACTACTAGAAATATTATGTTATATATTTCATAATTTTGGAATCATTT
>CBVK0102205518.1:0-12082 GCA_900067695.1 Picea abies
AGGTTAAAATGGATCTATCCTAATTTATTTTTCCATTATGATAACAAATGCGGAGAAGCATTCCTTGGATTTCGCCATCCAAGGAATGCTTCTCTACATTTGTTATCATAATGGAAAAATAAATTAGGATAGATCCATTTTAACCTCAAATCCTTAAATACCAAGAAGAAATTAATTACATTGATTTATAAGGCTATTTTTATGATCAAATATCTAATTTCCAAGATCTCAACTAGATTTGAACTTGTAACCTATGGCCTCCTTGTCTACAACATGTCTTGGGTTGATGGTTCAACTAATTGAGCTAACTCTTGGAGTTGAAGCCTTGTTTAATTCTTATAGGTTAACAAGTTAAGGAAATTGGTATTATTACAAATGTTATGAATTTTTTTTACGAAGCTCATGAGTTTGGCTTTTATTTTTATATTATTTATTTTCTTTTTTTAAGCTAATAACATTAAAAAAAAAGTTTTTATCTTCTAACTTGAGATTTATGATTTCCTTGTATCATATCAACTCTCTTATTCTTAGGGTCACTATCACTCCATGCTTTATATTTAAAATTGTTTATAATAAACTTTTTAATAGTATTGATAACTTGAATTGCAACCTCCTCTACTATTCCCTAATGATTAATAGCCCTCTTTTGAAGCTTAAGTGCTTTTTCTCTTATTTGACTTCTCTTATTCTTAGGGTCACTATCACTCCATGCTTTATATTTAAAATTGTTTACAATAGACTTTTTAATAGTATTGATAACTTGAAGTGCAACCTTCTCTACTATTCTCTAATGATTAATAGCTCTCTTTTGAGGCTTAAGTGCCTTTTGTTCTTATTTGACTTTGTGATAGAGACTTTCTCATTTTACATGTTAATAAACCGACTTGATTATGGGTTTAACCTCAAGGGAGAACAAGAGATTCGAACCTGTGACCTCTTCTGCTGGGAATAGCTTCACATCTGGCTTAGAACCACTTGAACTAACCCTTGGGGCTTTTTAAATTTATTTATTATAATTAGCATAAAATTTATTAACTTCCTTGTCCTATAAACAATAATTTATTCTTGGTCTTTTATTTCATAAACAATGAGGTTTTATATCTCAATTTAACGTTTATATATTAAGCAAAATGCTGATAGCAAAGTTGCATCAAAATTGGCTCCTTAATAGAAGACCAAAGTCCAAAAAGGAACATAGATTCAACATATAGCTGTACATTATCAACAACTTTAAATACAAAGTGTCTAACAATATAGATTTTACAATATGTACTTAATAATCTTATTATAAGTTTCCTTCTAGGCCTTGGCTTGCGTGTTGTTGGCACTGGCCTAGGGATTATAGTGGCAGCCAACCAGATTTGAACCTAGACCTCGCTTAAGTAATCCTGATAAGTTACCAATTCCTCTAGATCTAAAAAAACATGTATACCGATTACTTCTCAATTTAATGTTTAGTTACCTTGTAAATGCAATAATAATAATAATAATAATAATAATAATAATAATAATAATGATATATCATTTAAGTAAACCTAAACTATGGAGAACATGTGTTTTCTATATAAAATTTATAGATTTAAATTTAAAGAAAAACATGGTATATATATCTTCATAAACTAATTAGTCATATCTCTCTTACCAATAAAAGAAAAATTAAGGTGAGAATTGAACTTGAGACCTCATTTTTACATTCCCTTCCATTTACACAACACTTGTCAATCGGTCTACACCCTTGCCAACCTAAAAAAACTTAATATTAATATATAATATATTAGTCTATTAGATTTCAATTTAGATTTAATAGACTAATATACCCAAATTAAATCTCGATTTCAAAATATATAGACCTTCTTAATCTTCTAAGTTTTCATTAAAAGTATAGTGATCTTGGAAAACTTTTCCTAATGCTTTCTAAAGAAATCTACTTAATCTCTTACCTTTCTTACCAATTTTGATCTTAGTGGACTATTAACCATCATCATTAATTAATAAAATTATAAAAATGTGTAAATTTAAAATCTCTTTTTCATATGAGATGGAATATTTATGTCAATTAAATATAACTTGAGTGATTGAGAAGAATGATTGTTATCCTCCCCACCTAAATTCAATTTCTAATAATAAATATATTATTATAATAGCTTTAAACCTTATTAATGAAATGAAATATTTATATTATTAAAAAAAAAAATTAAGATTACAACTATATCAAACTAAACTATTAAAAATATAAATTATAAACATGTGAAATGGAATCCAAAGTAAGAATATGCCATTGTAATTAAAAAACTAGAATATAAAACTATATCAAATTAAACTATTGAAAATATAACATTTATTTATACTATTAACGAAGAATTAAGATTACAACTATATCAAACTAAACTATCAAAAATATAAATTATAAATATGTGAAATGGAATCGAAAATAAGAATATGCCATTGTAATTTAAAAAATAGAACATAAAAAAGATGTTGAAAGATTCTGTTATTTGAAAATCAATTCAAATTAAAACGATGTTATTGTATGGATGGGCATGGTATGGGTATGGATATGGATATGGGCATGGGCATGAAAGTTCCCTCTCTCATTTATCCACAGGAAACCCTGGCATTTGTATAGTGACTGATAAAGCAAGGACATTAGAGCGCTTCAGGTTCTCAAATATCTGAATCTCCATCGGTACCGGAGAGGTTTCTGCAGGGGGAAGTTGGACAGATTGGGTGAACCAGGTTCGACTCAGAAATCTTCGTCAATTTTCCCCTCTTATTGCTTTAGCCCTTTTATCTTTCAGGTTGTTTCTGTCATTTTTACATTTGCTTCTTCAAGTTCATGGCTTAAGGTCTCCGATCTCTTGAAAGTGGTAAAAATTTCGCCTTTAATGTCGATTTCAGTCAAAAATCAATTCAGCCCACAGCTAAACTTGTTGGTTTCCATCAGATGTCCTGAAATTGGAGCTTGCACAGAATTTAAACAATCACTTCTGCTTTACCCCCTTTTATAAAAGTTTTCTTGTTGTTAGTTAAACAATTATGTTGAGTCAGTGTGGGAACACCTGCCTTTGTTGGTTTTCAGGTTATTTTGCCGTTTATTTAAAGATTTCTGCTAGTGATATCCAAAGATCGAACTGCTGACTCTGGGGCTTTGGAATTTCTATATCGTAATTGCAGTGGCTCGAATCTAACTGTATAAATTATATAGGTTGAATTAAGTTTTGGAAGATGGTGGACTCTTTCGCGTTTTGGCAGCTCGGGGAGAGCCTTCGGGGTCTGAGCTCGGAGGATCAGAATTGGACGCTGGCTGCGTCGAAGCTCGCTACATTCGAACAAACGAGAGGAGAGGGAAAAGTGACAGGATTAGCAGTCTGGAGCCTAAAACTTCCTACGCAGAAGTGAAACACAGAGGGGGAAATCAAATGGGAAGCTTGAGGAAGTTAACGACAACCAATTTAACCTAATTTGGAAACCCGTTGAAGCTGGCACCAAGGTTGGAATTGTACACGGAGGTTATAACATAAACCACGTCATTAATTATAACAACAACAACACCAGCAGCAACGACAACAACAACTATAACAACAATAGCTTCGAGAAGCGGTTCAAGACATTTCCATCCTCGGAAATGCTCCCTAGAAATGAGATTCTCGGTGGCTACATCTTTGTATGCAATAACGACACTATGCAAGAAGATCTCAAGCGGCAGCTGTTTGGTTTGCCTCAACGATATCGAGATTTTGTTCGTGCTATAACACCAGGTCTGCCACTCTTTCTATATAATTATACAACCCATCATTTGCATGGAACATATCAGGCCACTTGCGGGCTCCCTGTAGAAATTTCACTCAGCTCGTGGAGATTTATAATGAACTTTTGAAACCTTTTGAGATTGTGTTTCTGTCACGTGACAATGAGGAGCAAGACTTTGGAGTGGACCTTATACGGGAATTGGAATAACCAATTCATTTTCAAATATAGTTGGGAGACTTTCCCCAAGAAATGGGTAAAAAAAAAATAAAAAACTGGAAAGATCGGAACATGGGAATAGATCTGATACCAATACGGACTACCCATTTCAATTGTTGTGCTTTCTTAAATTGCATACCTATACAAGGGTTCAAGTGTCGATCGATATTTGCGGAGTTGATTATCCCTCTTGAAAACGAAGATTTGAAGTGGTCTATAATTTACTGAGTACTCGGGATAACTCACGCATTCGTGTACAAACTAGTGCAGACGAAGCAACACAAATATCTATGGTAGTCAGTCTATTTCCATCAGCCGACCGGTGGGAGCAAGAAGTTTGGGATATGTTGGTGTTTCTTTCATCAATCATCCGGATCTACGCCGTATATCAACAGATTATGGGTTCGAGGGTGATCCATTACGAAAAGGCCTTAAGAGATTACCCATTTACAAAAGAACAGCTGGATGAGGTTCGTGCTAAAGCTGATGCCGAGGAAGAGGCCATGAGGTCATGTTTTTCCCCACAGAGAAAACCCATTTCTGGTAATTAAATAATATTTTATTCAAGCGACGACGTGAAGGAAATTTCACAGATGAAACTCAGCGGATTCGTCTAAATGAGGAATACAAAGGTAAATGGATCACTGAAAGACAAAGGATATATGAATACGACTTAACCCACACTACTCGGGAAGAAGACAAAAGGCTTCGTAAGCCTTACAGCTTTTTTAATTTTTTTTGAGAGAGTCGCAATTGTAACCTGTGAATCACAGGCAGGGAAGAAACGAGACGTATGCAATAACGACACTATGCAAGAAGATCTCAAGCGGCAGCTGTTTGGTGAGTCTCATCTGTCCCTCTTGTCCCTATTTTCTTTGTTTCCAGTACTTAGCAATACAATAAAGCTGTTTCTTTTTTAGTTTGTAAATGGTCGTTTGTTAACAAAATGGGATTTACCTTTGGTTTACATGCCATGACCAAGCGGTATCTTTTCCGTCAATTTACCCTAGATTTTCACCTGGCCTCGTCTGTTGATATGCACTGCATCCTTGTGCCGTCAAGGTCACTGGGACTTGCACCTGGTTTTGAATGCTGTAGTTAACTCTGTTGGTTCCCGAACACTAGGTAACATGTCTTTGGGAGATTTTGAACCTGGGTAAGTATTGAAAGTGGTTTGATTTAACCATTGACCACAACCCGCTTGACAAAGCAATAAAGATGGTTATCTCTTGAAGTTGTGTTCTTTTTGTCATGCAAAACAAACTATAAATAGTTCAGGTCAGTAAGGTTGCCTCTGAGATAAGTGAGCTGTGGCGGTTAAGTTAGGAATTTTCCAGCTTCGATTGAATTAGATATCAATTTGTTCGATCCGCCCTGCAATGTAGCAAGCAAATATTCTATTCATTTGATAGCCATGCAGCTATATGATCGGAATACTTTCTGAACAAGAAATGATGTATTGTATAAGGAGGCATAACATTTTTCATGAGGTTGCTAGGCAATAAGTTCTTTCTGGTATATGCTTTTTGGGCAGAAATTTCAATGGCCTTGCCCTGGTTTGGACTATTTGTTTCTTATTTTGTAGATATATTTGTATTTTGTGCATGTTTCCAATCTCTCCGGGGTTTGGGTTGAATTTTCTGAAATGTCTGGAGTTTCACATTGCTTCATTTTGGCGCTGCTTGTGGATAACTTTGTTTTTAAATGGAGGCTACGAATATTTTGTGCAAAATATGAGAATATGTGATCCGTGGAGCTATAATTTTTCGTTTAGCTGGAGACTCTATCTAGGGGCGAGTAGGTTTTTTGTGTTTCTTATTGATTTTTTGTTATCTTGTTCTGGCAATTGTGTGATCAATATAACTTACTCAATTTTGTATGCGTTTTAAGAATCTATTTTTACCATCTGAGGTTTGGGTGGCCTGGATTTGCATTGGTAGAATAATAGCTGAGTGAATAATTTTGAATTTGGCCTAATTGGAGGGCAATATTATTACTGAGGCCCTAATCTGAGTGATATAGGGTTTCCCAACGAAGGATCAATAGACAATTGTTGCTAGGTTCTCTCAGTCATCTGGTCAGGTGCTCTATTGATCTCATTTCAGTGGTAGTTACATGTTTATATCAGAACAAGTGTAATATCATCATGTTACTATCTCACAGCCTAGTGTGGCTTCAGTTCATTGTTGACAAGTAATATCTGGTAACTGGTGGATTCGTTAATCAAAGTTTATTCATAGCATTTTTATGTGATGGACGGATGATATATGCTGCTGGTAGCTTTCTATTTTCAAGTAAATAATTAGATCACTGATTTATACATTATACATCTGGCAGTGTTCTACTTTCGATTTTCAAGTAAATAAGTGTAGTGCTATATGCTATGAACATTTTTGTTTCTATTGACTGGCCTTCTTTCCCCATTTGTTTTCCATCTATTTTAAGTTGCCAAGTTGTTCTTCCTCACAGGTTTGCCTCAACGATATCGGGATTCTGTTCGTGCTATAACACCAGGTCTGCCACTCTTTCTGTATAATTATACAACCCA
The DNA here is from genome assembly GCA_900067695.1 of Picea abies. Classification (NCBI taxonomy): domain Eukaryota; kingdom Viridiplantae; phylum Streptophyta; class Pinopsida; order Pinales; family Pinaceae; genus Picea; species Picea abies. The sequence goes on from CBVK0102205518.1 coordinate 6,515, forward strand.
TCAGTTGCATGGAACATATCAGGTTAACTCTCAAATCCTAAAAAGCTTTTTTGAAAGTCTGTGTCTGTAGCATCAGATGAAATTGCAGGTGATTTCTAATTCAAATTTGTAATTCAGGCCATCAGCTTTGGAGGATCCAATATTGATCCAACTGCTTGGGAAGACAAAAAATGCAAAGGTGAATCGAGGTTTCCGGCACAGGTGCATTTAACTGTTCTACACAACTTTGAGTCATGCTTGATAGATTCAGTGCTTATTTGCACACACGATCTGTTAATACATGCTGAATGATATGTTCAAGTTTGTATCTCTCAACTAGAGTCACTATTATTATATGTGCTGTCAATTATATCTCGGGAGAGTATTCATTATTGAAATGCTATGTTTCTCCAAAATTTTAACTTGCAAAGTGATCATGGTCCAAGCCACTAACACGAGTTGAAACTTCAGGTGAGGATTCGTGTTAAAAAGGTGTGCAAACCACTTGAAGAAGATGCTTTTAGGCCCATCTTGCATCATTATGATGGTCCCAAGTTCCGGCTACAGCTTTCTGTCCCAGAGGTATAATATTAGCCAGTTTGGTCTGTCTGTGACACAAATTTGTGATTGCACCGAGATTAGCGAGGTGCTTTACAGCCCAGTATAGGGGAGATGTTGAGGCGTTAATGTTATGTTAGATGATGCCACATTAAAAAAAAATAAATTCTGCTAAATTAAAAAAATAATAATATTAAAAATAAAGTCGGCTCAATTAAAAAAACAATTACATGCACTGTGTAAAACTTGACATGCAATGAAATAATAATAAAAAAATTATATCTTAAGAAATTGGATCCCTTGCTTGATAGATCCGGGTTTAAGATGGATCTACGCTGGTTCAACCCATCGATAGCTTGATAGATCCGGGTTTAAGATGGATCTACGCTGGTTCAACCCATCGATTAGCAGTTTGTTATTTATCCTCGTTTCACATTATTTAAGAATTGACGATTGTGTATTTATCTTGCAGACTTTGGCCTTGCTGGACCTGTTTGAGGAGAATAGCATATGAAGCATACATCCTAGGATAATTTTAGGATAGTTTATTTCCCATGAAGAGGGATTGGCTTGGATTGGCTGGCATATCTCAATCTTTTCAAGCCTAATCTCCTAAGTTCAAACATTTTCAGATGCTTTATTTGCAGAGCTATCCAGTGTCCAGGTTTCATGCTATTCCTCCTCAGATCTATGGTTTTGGCCATTGTTGGTCAATATTGCACTGGGTGGAAGCTTAAGCCAATCAAACTTCCCAGTGTAAAGGGTAGATCATGCTATTCCTCCTCAGATCTATGGTTTTGGCCATTGTTGGTCAATATTGCACTGGGTGGAAGCTTAAGCCAATCAAACTTCCCAGTGTAAAGGGTAGAACTGAAAATGTTGCAAGTTGCAACAATAGGAAAGCTTGTTTTGTATAATTGACATCCCTTGTTTTGAATTATTCAACAAGAAATATTGATGATGTATTTATCTGATTGTATCAGAAGGGGGGATGCATGTGTTTGATATTTGTGGCATTTTATATTAGTGCCAATTATGCTATGGATTTTTTTCTTGCTCTTCTATTGTATTTTGCTGCTTGAAATCTCTCATAACGACATGATGCACTCATTGTGCATAAAAGGTGTTTTCTACAAGTTTGCTGAATGGATTTGGTTGCATGTTCTGTTCTATTAATAGGTGAACAAGTAGTCATTGACGATCTTAAATATTTGTTAGACCTGCCATGGATAAGAAAATATTTTACAGGTTCTATTGGATCTCATTTTGTATGTCTTCTAGGATTAACAAAATTTTCACATTTGCAGAGAAGTTCCAATTGGTACGTGTAAATATATATTGTTAGTGACTATATATTAGATGGCTAAAACCTACGAGAACACCATTTGCATATGAAATTGAATTTTATTCAGTTATTTGTTTGGAGTACATTTATCTGCAGTACCATGATGACAGTTATAAATTTGTATAATCTTACCCAGTGCATTTGATGTTTGTAGCGTACATTCAGCAATTTCTTATCTATTTTTTTTTTCTTACAATAAAAATCTTAATGAGCTTATGATGCACCAATCTTAATGAGCTTATGATGCACCAGGTAGCAGCTCAATAAGCATCTAAGAGGGCTCTGTTTCTATGAAAACTTTGCAACTTTTTTGGTGGGAAAATCTTTAAGCTCATCTACTACTTCGAGCAACCTTGAAGTCAGCCATCACAAGCCAAGGAGGGGGGTCCCAATGGCCTCTGGATGTCACCTTTAGTACATTAGTGTCTGAAAAAGCACAATCACAGGGCGAACTAGCCACTGTTTCAGAAATATTTAGCAAGATCAAGAAAAGAAAGACTGAATTTAATGCAGCCCACAAAATGCAGAGTAGCTGCCATTTGAAGATGGGGGAAACTCGAGAATCATTCTGGAACTAGAGGTGTTGATGAACTATGTGCTCATCAGCAGATTTTTGAAACTCTGGCCGGGTGAGCTATTACTCAGAAAGTAGAGCACAGCTAATTGGAGAAGGTAAAAGGTGACACAAACATACTTCTCCATACCAAGGGCTATTTCGTAGCAGTCTTCTGAACATATGGACAGAGAAGATATTCCAGGGCAGACAATGGCTCAATGGAGCAGGCACATAAAGGAACCTGGACTTTACGTCTACAGAAGATGCACTTGCTGAAGCCCCGCTAAGGATTGAGTTGTATTTACCCCCTCTTTCATTATTAACAGAGAACATCCTAAAGATCACAGAGGGGCCTTTAGGGGAATGAATAATGTCAGCGAATCATACCAAAGAAAAGAAGGCTCAGCACGTATGCAGAAGGTGTCCCTTAGGGGAATGAATAATGTCAGCGAATCATACCAAAGAAAAGAAGGCTCAGCACGTATGCAGAAGGTGTGTAAATCTAGACCTAACCAGAGAAATTGGAAGTACAGTGCATGGACTTCCTGTGGGCACAGGGGATTGATTACGAGAGCCTTCCATTTAAATGCTGAATCTGTCATGAATATTGGCATTTTGTCAGATCATGCCCAAGGCACCAAACACTCACCACACTTAGCATCCACCTACAATCTGAATTCAGGCCAGCTGTGACAGGTCTCGGGTTGGGTGAAAGGTACAAAGGTAATGGGAACATGCTGGTAATAATAGAAAATGAATGCAAAATATTGAAAACAAAGGATAACCTAGAAGACTTGAAAATTTTAGGGGTTAAATTTTGTTTCATTTTTTTTTCAAAAAAATATACGCCAATTTTCATTTTTTCTAAAAATGATTATCCCAAGCTTTATAGGGTAAAATCATTTAACCTTAAAAATCACTAAAATTTTATAAAAACTATATAAAATCTTAGGAATTTGAATAGTTTTATAAAAATATCGCCAAACATTTTATAGTTTGCATATTAAGGACTAGTAAGATTTGTCAAGATTTCTACACTTTAAGATAAATTTCCATACTTAAAAAATCAAGACAAAATACAAGAAGGCACCCACTCACTAGAACTCATAAGCAAAGCCATTGAAGCAAAACCAATAAAGTAATTAAAAAAACCAAGAAGCAACATGATGAAAGTACCTTGAAGCAAAACAATAAAGTAGTTAAAAAAGGTAAGAAGCAACATGATGAAAGTAACTTGAACAAAACTTGCAAACATGGCCCAAACAAAGGGATGCATTGCCATTATAATCAACAATGCTCCAAATAGTACAATATGTCCTATAACAAAGGATAATGCAAAAAACTAAAAGAGTTTGGATCAAAACAATCTTGTGATTGCCAAGGTAAGTCCTCTGCCCTTGTGCCCATATACATTTCATTTCAATATTTTATCATATACATTTCATTTCAATATTTTATCCCATGAACCTCTAGGATTAATGTAGGTCACTCTCAATAAAAAATAATTAAACTAGACCTTGGGGTAACAATTCAATTTGATTTTTTAATGATCATAATTAATTAAGTTAAATTAAATTAATTATTCAAATAATTATATTGAATCATTTTGTTATTTTATTATTTAAAGGTAGGTGAGGTAATTAATGAGAGGATAAGGTAGTTGAGAATTGAATGATGGGGGGATTTGATAGAGGAGGATAAGAAAGATGGGAGGGGACTTGGAAAATGATATTTTTTGGGGGAAACATTGGGGAGAAAGAGCAAGGAAAAAGGAGATTGGAAGACTAATTTTTTTGGAGATCTTGACTAGGGCATTGGTGTTGTTGGGATTTTGGGCTCGAGGGCCAGTAAATCTGATTTTTTGGAGCTAAGGAGTTTGAGAGGCTCCGCTCCTAGCTAGTTGGGAGGAATCAATTTCAAGCAGTTTTAATTTCAAGCTTTGTTAGTAGACTGTTCGACAACTCAAAGGCCTTCATCTTCAAGAGGTATTTTACTAGTCTACTATGTTGTTTTAATCAAGTTATAAATATTGAGATTTTGTTTTCAATGTCAACTATAAGAATTAAACTCTTGGAAATTGTCGTTAATAAATTTATTATTAAGACTTACACATGGTATCTAATTACAATTGTACTCACTTATGAAGCCTAGGGAATGGGTCTTACATATGGTATCAGACCCTGGTTTCAAAATTGAAACCTAGGGATTACCCACTCTCTTATGGTCTGAAATCTATGGTCCGAAGATATGTTAATTGTTCCCCAAAAAAACTTGGACATGCAACCCAAAAATCCTTCAAGTTTAGCTCTTAAACAATCCAGAAATTTGTAAACAACCCTTAAATTTGAGGGTCAACAACTAGAATCTAAACTCCATGTGTGTGGCAAATAAATCTACCATGCCCTAAAACTTTTGTGAGCACCCTAGAAACTCTGGGAATACCCTAACTGTAGACTTGTTCCATCTTTCCATTTTTGGTTTAGCCACTTGTTTATTGGTTTTAGCCACCTGTTTATTGATAAGATGACCCCTCCATCTGTTCTAGCTAACTGTAAGTGACAGAGGACAACTGCTAGATGATCCCTTACCAAAGTCATGAACATGATGAGTTCTCTAGAGGCACGTTACTAGTGTAGAAGGAGTCCTCCACAAAGTTTGAAAGCCATTCTAGCTATGCCAAAACATCACATTGTGAAACAACAACAAAGATTAACTTAAGAAGCAACTCATTTTATAAATAATGCGGGAATGGAAATTAACTGACACTAGAGGTATAAAAAAAAACTAAATAACAAATTGGAAGTATTCTATCAAATAGGGTAGAAGGGGAGGCAAAGTGACTCACTAAAACATAAAGGTATCTCAGAGAATTGTGAACCTTAATATCTCTGCTCATAGCATTTGAAATGTGGGAACTTCTTCTGTTAACCAACAAGGAATCATTGTTGTAAGTTAGCATGGTTCCTGCCATCTTGGCGGTGTCTAATATGGTGGAGGAATCAACTCCGTTGGCATCACTGCATTTCTCTCCAATTGGTATTGCAATTTCTTTGTTGGAGAAATCCAGTGAGTCATCGACTATAAGAAAGTTCGATAGTCCTCCTATGATTCCAACTTCTGCCTCTGTATT
>CBVK0102205523.1:0-14780 GCA_900067695.1 Picea abies
GTGGCTGGAGCATTTGTCAAACCAAAGGGCATGACCAACCATTCAAAAAGTCCTTCCTTTGACTTGAAGGTGGTCTTCCATACATCTGTCTGTTCTATCGGGACCTGGTGGTAGCCAGACTTCAGATCAATCTTACTGAAGTATTTGGACCCCGTGAGTTGATCAAGGAGGTCATCGATTCGGGGAATCGGGTACCGGTTTCTGACAGTGATTTTATTTAGAGCCCGGTAATCAATATAGAGTCACCAGGTTCCATCTTTCTTCTGTACAAACACGATTGGGATCCCGCATGGTGATGAGTTGGGGTGGATGTGCCCCTTGTGGAGTAGTTCTTGGATCTGTCACTTGATCTCCTCATTCTCTAACAAAGAGCGATGATAGACTGGCCCATTGGGCAACGATTCGTCGGGCCTCAGATCGATGGTGTGCTTGACCTGGCAGTGCAGAGGTACCCCTGTAGGTGAGGATACGATATATGAGTATTCTTCCACGACCTTATCTACTTGTTTCTGCTGTGTGGAGAGATCGACCGCAGAGACCTTGGATGTGGCTACGATCTTTCGCTTGTTCTGAGAGAGAATCACAAAGAAGACAAACTTCCCCATCTGCAAGATGACCTTCCTGCATTGCTTAGAAGAGATCAAGGAAATAACACTAGGTGGGATTGCCTCGGGTATCCTGTACAGTTCCCTGTTCAAAGTAATAATAACACTACGAGGCCTAGACTCATATATAGCATGATGTTTCCATAAATAAGGTTGTCCCAAAAGAACATCACAAACTTCGAGAGGAGCAACATCACACAATACCTCGTCTTTGAAGGGCTTGATGTCGTATGACAGTCGACACTGTTGGCTGACACGGAGATCACTTCCTTGGCAGATCCATCCAATGGTGTAGTGTTGTGGGTGCGGCGTTGTTGACAGGGCCAACTTCTTGATGACATTTTCTCAGATGAGGTTCTTCTGGCTACTGCTATCAACGATGAAGTGCAGCGGGGTGCCGTTTACCCACATCTATGAATGGAAGAGGCACTCTCATTCTTCTGGCTCGTCTGGTTCACCAGTCTGGAGCTTTGTGGTAGCAACGGGCGCACTGGGTTCCATGTCAATCATCCATATTGCCCTTTCTGGTCCTGTCTCGGAGTTAGAATCTGCATCTGATTCAGAGGCTTTCACTTCGGCCACCAACGACTTCTTTGAGCGGCAGTCATCAGTGTTATGCCAAGGGTTGTTATGGAAGTCGCACCACTTCCTAGTATCTTTCTTTGTTTTTTTGGTGTCCTTCTTTGCTTGCGGCTTGTACTGGTTGTCTTGATACTACCCATCTTTGCTCTGTCCTTTTTTTGGTGGGTTGGGGCCACCATTTCCAAGATTTTGTTGTCAGGGGTTTCTAGGTCCAAATTGTCGCGTCTTTTGTTTGAGCTTCTGCTCGATTTTGAAGATATATCCGTAGGCCACGCCCAAGGATGAGATGTCCAGAAATTCCATTTCGGTCTAGATGTATCTATGCAGAGAACTGCGATACTTGAGCACCAGATGTCGCTTTGAATATTTGATACCCAACTTGGTGCACAAGGTATGGAAGATATTTGTGAAATTTGGCACTGCTTGGTCTCTTTCTTGCCGCAGTGTGGTCCATTTGGTATACAGGTCGTCATAACTTCCGAAAGGGTAGTATTGTTCCTTAATAACATCCCTGAAGGATTCCCAGGTGGTCGTGACTGAAAATAATGAGGTTTCCTTTGTTTCCTTTTGCTCACAGAAAGTTTCCCACCAATCTTTGACATGGGGAACAACTTTGAGGAGCGCAAAAGTAATCTTTTCTCTATCCGAAAATTTATGAACAAAAAAATACCCTTCTATTAGATTCAACCACTTGTATACAACATATACATCTATTTGACCTTCAAATATAGTAATATCAAAGTTTATTTGTACCTTGAAGGGGGAGGCGCCTCCGTTTGAAGAAGATGTGTCGCCTGTAGGTAGTCGTCGAAGGATTTGTAGGAAACTATCCATCATCTCATTCCTCTGTTGCGTGAGGGATTCCTCAATCAATAGTTTGAAAGGATCTCCTTTCCCATCATATTTCTTTTCTCCTGCCATGGGAGGTCGCTTGGGCATGCGAGAGCTTCTGTCCTCAAGAGAAACAAGCTCGAGACCTAACTCTTTGTACTCCGACCTCGTTGGGGACATGCATTAAGACGACAAAGAGTAGACCGCTCTGATACCACTGATCCGGATTTTATGAGAAAAACAAAATGAATACAGATTATTAATAGGTTCTTAACACAAAATAATAGAGATACAGTAAAACTGGTTTTCTATTCAATAACGAAATAAGCTGAAACTGTAAAATGCAGTGGAAACAAGCTCCCTGGAATGGTGGCGGCTTATCTCTGAGAAGAGATGTGACGGCAGGGCGCATTCAAAAGAAGAAGGTTACAATGAGGCTCTGAAGGCCTTTTTACAATAAGAAAGAATGCCAAAAACCCTAGACATCCAAAAACCTAACCCTAGGATATGAAGAGCCAAAAGTCATGTGGGCCCCGTTTGGGTAAGCTAGTACATCAACTTCCCGGGGTCGTAACTTTTGCATACGATCTCCGTTTTAGGCATGTGATAGCCCGTTGGAAAGGTATCATCGAGGAGATTAATTTTAGGGGATCAATATTCCTATGGATATATTTGAGGAGCTCGATACTGAAAAACATTCATTTAGTCCCTCAAAATGGCCCCGGAAGTAAAAACAGCTAAAAATAGTAAATTGCCAAAAATGTCATAAAGTTGTTTTGAGATAGTTGGAAAAGGTGGGTGGCGATCGATATCCATATGGATAAATCCTCCCTCATTAGAAAGCAATGGTATCCATTACGTTGAGGTCCCCCATTAGATGAGAAAATTTCTGTTGAATTTGGCCCCGGGTGAGCCACTTGCTTTGGTGCAGAAGTTCCCCTACTTTGACGACTCGATAAAGCTGGATCCTTTGTTGTCGAGTGCCCTTGATCTATCTGTCCACAATCTGATCATTGGATGCATGTTGTATGAAGTCGGGGTTGAGCTCTGTTGGTGTCATCTATTCTACTACTTCTGAGGTGTCCAATAATGGTGGGAAATAAGGGCGAAGCAGATCCACGTTGAACACTGGGTGCAGGCCAAGGAAAGGAGGAATGTTGAGCTCAAAAGAATTATCCCCCACAACCTTGGTGATAGTGTATGGTCCATAATAGAGTGGGCAAATATTTCGATGGGGTCCTATAAGGCATTCTTTTTGCAAGTGCAACCAAACTTTGTCGCCCACCTGAAACTTAGTTGGCACCCGATGTTGATCATGGCACCATTTGTACTTGTCATTGGACTTCTGTAGGATATCCTGAACCTGTTTGCAGATGTGTTGGATCCACTCAATGAACCAGATGGATTTGTTAGCTACAATTGGAGCACTAGATGAGTCAGTTGAAGTGACTGCAAGGGGAAGTGAAACATCTATGGGACCCAATGGTTGGAATCCAACACCACTTGAAAGGGGCTGTGGCCGGTTGAGCTATGCAAGGCTCGGTTGTAGCTATGTTGGACATAGGGAAGGCTCTTATCCCATGTGCAAGGGTTCTTTAAATTATACATGCGAAGGATATGCACAATCATTCAATTTACAACCTTGTTTTGGCCATCTCTCTGGCGGTGGAAGGCCGTGGATTTGGTGAGCTTGGTGTCCAGTAGTGACCAGAGGCTCGACCAAAATGTGCTGAGAAATCGAATATCCCAATATGATACAATGGTTTTTGGAATTCCAAAATGTACCTAAACTCGTTCAAAGAAGAGCTTGGCAATGGCCTCTGCTGTGATGCTATTCTTGCAGGCAACCATAATCGCCATCTTAGAAAAATGATCAACAACCACAAAAACATAGTCATTTCCCCGCTTGGTGGATGGGAGGCCCGACATGTAGTCCATTGATATGGATTCCCATGGCCTGTCAGGTGTAGGAAGAGGGACGTACATGCCCTGTTTCTTAGTGGTCGGTTTGGCAATAGCGCAGGCAGTGCAGGACCTGATATACTTGTCAACCTCTTGTCAAAGTTTCGACCAGTAGAAATGTTTCTATAGCATCGCCACTATCTTTTCGACGCCGAAGTGTCTTGCCACTCGACTGTAGTGGGCTTCCCAGATAAGCTTCACTCGCTCACTTGATGGAACACAGATATGGCCCAGATGACATAACAACCCATCCTCAAGATGGAAATTATCGACAACTGCATTTGCACCCAACATTTGGTAGGTGGTGGTGAAGTCAGGGTCTGTCTCATAGAGTTGGTGCCATCCAGATGTCTCATCGCTGCAAGAGTCTAGCACAGTGGTGAGTGCTGCGACTGGTAGTTTGCTGAGGCAATCAACGACGCGATTGGTGCTTCCTATTTTATACTTGATGTTGAGGTGGAATTGCTGCAAGTATGTGGACCACTTTTGATGGTGGTCATTCTGTAGTTTTCCCTGTGTCTGCATGAACTACAATGGCTTATGATCAGTGTGGATTACTGTCTCCTTCCCAAGAATGTAATGTCTCCACTGGAGGCATGCTTTCACAATGGAGTACATTTCTTTGTCGTAAGTAGCATACTTACGGAAAGTATCGAACAGTGTCTCACTATGATAGGCCACAGGGTGGCTGTGCTGAGTGAGAACGATGCCCACAGCATAGTCTGAAGCATTTGTCTCGATCTCAAAGGGATGTTGCAGGTCCGGTAGTGAAAGTACTGGCGCTGAGCACAAGCGTTGCTTCAAATCATCGAACGCTTGTTGTTGGGACCGGTCCCATGAAAATTTTTCCTTCTCACCACCCTTGTTTATTTGGCTGAGGGCCCATGCAATATGGGAGAAACCCAACACAAACCTGCGGTAGAAATTAACAAGTCCTAAGAAGCTCCGAAGTTCAGTGAGTGTTGTTGGGGCTGGCCAGTCATGGATGACTTGGATCTTGGCTAGATCCACATGTACACCATGCTGATCAATGATGTAGCCCAGGTAATGGACCCTGTCCATGCCGAAGGAGCATTTTTTCAGGTTGTCGTATAGCTTGTGTTGCCGCAGGGTGTGCAGAACCTGTTGAATATGCTGCAAGTGTTTGGCCCAAGTCTTTCTGTAAATTAGAATGTCATCCAGATACACCACTAAAAAAGTATTGGTGAATGGTCGCAGGATATCATCCATCATCCTCATTTAAGTGGCTGGAGCATTTGTCAAACCAAAGGGCATGATCAACCATTCAAAAAGTCCTTCCTTTGACTTGAAGGTGGTCTTCCATACATCTATTTGTTCTATCGGGACCTGGTGGTATCCAGGCTTCAGATCAATCTTACTGAAGTATTTGGCCCTCGTGAGTTGATCAAGGAGGTCATTAATTCGGGGAATCGGGTACCAATTTCTGACAGTGATTTTATTCAGAGCCCGATAATCAATACAGAGTCGCTAGGTTCCATGTTTCTTCTATACCAACATGATTGGGCTCCTGCAAGGTGATGAGATGGGGCGGATGTGCCCCTTGTGGAGAAGGTCTTGGATATGTCTCTTGATCTCCTAATTCTCTAACAAAGAGCGATGAGAGACTGGCCCATAGGGCAGCGATGCGCCGAGGGTCAGATCGATGGGGTGCTTGACCTGACAGTGCAGAGGTACCCCTGTAGGTGAGGAGAAGATATTCGAGTATTCTTCCACGAACTTATCTACTTGATTCCGCTGTGTGGAGAGATTGATCACAGAGACCTTGGATGTGGTTGCAATCTTTCGCTTGTTCTGAGAGTGAATCACGAAGAAGACAAACTTCCCCGTCTGCGAGATGACCTTCCTGCATTGCTTAGCAGAGATCAAGGAAATAGCACTAGGTGGGACTACCTCAGGTATCCTGTGCAATTTCCTTTTCAAAGTAATAATAACACTACGAGGCCTAGACTCATATACAACATGACATTTCCATAAATAAGGTTGGCCCAAAAGAACATCACAAAATTCGAGAGGAGCAACATTTCACAATACCTGGTCTTTGAAGGGCTTGATGTCATACGACAGTTAACACTGTTGGCTGACACAGAGATCGCTTCCTTGGTGGAGCCATCCAATAGTGTAGGGTTGTGGGTGCGACATTGTTGACAGGGCCAGCCGCTTGACGACCTCTCCTAAGATGAGGTTATTTTGGCTACCACTATCAATGATTAAGTGCAGTGGGGTGCCTTTTACCCACATTCGTGAATGAAATAGGTGCTCTCTTTCTTCTGGCTCGTCTGGTTCACCAGGCTGGAGCTTTGTGGTAGCAACGGTGGCACTGGGTTCCGCATCAATGATCCATCTTCCCATTTCTGGTTATGTCTTAGAGTCAGAATCTACATCTGATTCAGAGGCTTTCACTTCAACCACCAGTGACTACTTTGAGCGGAAGTTAGTAGTGTTATGTCGAGTGCTCTTATGGAAGTCGCACCACTTCCCAGTATCTTTCTTTGTCTTTCTGGTGTCCTTCTTTGCTTGTGGCTTGTACTGGTTTTCTTAATACTACCCATATTTTCTCTGTCCTTTGTTCGGTGGGTTGGGGCCACCCTTTCCTGGCTTTTGTTGTGAGGGGTTCCCATGCCCAAATTGTTGTGTCTTCTGTTTGAGCTTCTACTCGATTTTGACGGCATATCAGTAGGTCGCGCCCAAGGATGAGATGTACAGAAATTACTTTTTAGTTTGGATGTATCTATGCAGAGAACCGTGATACTTGAGCACCAGATGTCACTCCGAATATTTGATACCCAACTTGGTGTGTAAGGTATGGAAGATATTTGTGAAATATGGCACTGCTTGGTCTCTTTCTTGCCGCAGTGTGGTCCATTTGGTATACAGGTCGTCATAACTTCTGACAGGGTAGTATTGTTCCTTAATAGCATCCCTGAAGGATTCCTAGGTGGAAATGACTGAAAATAATGAGGTTTCCTCGGTTTCCTTTTGTTCACAGAAATTTTCCCACCAATCTTTGACATGGGGAACGACTTTGAGGAGCACAAAAGTAATCTTTTCTCTATCCGAAAATTTATGAATAGAAAAATACCCTTCTAGTAGATTCAACCACTTGTCTACAATATCTGTGTCTATTTTTCCTTCAAATATAGGAATATCAAAGTTTATTTGTACCTTGAAGGGGGTGGCGCCTCCGTTCGAAGAAGATGTGTCGCCTGTTGGTAGTCGCCGAAGGATGTGCGCGAAACTATCCATCATCTCGTTCCTCTGTTGCATGAGGGATTCCTCAATCAACAGTTTGAAAGGATCCCTTGTCCCATCATATTTATTTTCTCCTACCATGGGAGGTCGCTTGGTTGTGCAAGAGCTTCTATCCTCAATAGAAGCATGCTTGAGACCCAACTCTTTGTACTCCGACCTCGTTGGGGACATGCAAGGAGCAGACCGCTCTGATACCACTGATCCGGATTTTATGAGCAGAACGAAATGAATACAGATTATTAACAGGTACTTAACATAAAATAACAGAGATACAGTAAAACTGGTTTTCTATTCAATAACGAAATAAGCGGAAACTGTAAAATGCTTCGGAAACAAGCTTGCTGGAATGGTGGCGGCTTATCTCTGAGAAGAGATGTGACAGCAGCGCGCATTCGCTAGAAGAAGGTTATAATGAGGCTCTGAAGGCCTTTTTAAAATAAGCAATAATTCCAAAAACCCTATACATCCAAAAACCTAACCCTAAGAGATGAAGCGCCAAAAGTCATGTGGGCCACGTTTATGTAAGCTAGTACATCAACTTCCCGGGGTCGTAATTTTTGCATACAATCTCCGTTTTAGGTGTGTGATAGCTCGTTGGAAAGGTATCGTCGAGGAATTTCATTTTGGGGGCTCAATATGTCTTCTATCATTGGGGAGCCTGATACCGAAAAAAACCTTCATTTAGGCCCTCAAAATGGCCCCGAAAGTAAAAACTGCTAAAAATAGTAAATTGCCAAAAATGTCAGAAAGTTGTTTTGAGCCAGTTGGAAAAGGTGGGTGGACACTGATATCCATCTGGATCAATCCTCCCTCCTTAGTAAGAAATCATCTCCATTGCGTTGAGGTCCCCCATTAGATGAGGAAATTTCTGTTGATTTTGGCCCCAAGTAAGCCACTTGCCTTGGTGCAGGAAATGCCCTGCTTTGACAACTTGATAAAGATGGATCCTTTGTTGTCGAGTGCCCTTGATCTATCTGTCCACAATTTGATCATTGGATGCCTGTTGTATGTAGTTGGGGTTGAGCTCTGTTGGTGTCAGTTGTTCTGCTACTTCTGAGGTGTCCAATAATGGTGGGAAACAAGGGCGAAGGAGATTCACGTTGAACACTGGGTGCAGGCCAAGGAAAGGAGGAATGTTGAGCTCAAAAGAAATATCCCCCATGGCCTTTTTGATAGTGTACGGTCCATAATGGAGTGTGTGAAGCTTTTGATGGGTTCTTGTAAGGCGTTCTTTCTACAAGTGCAACCAAACTTTGTCGCCCACCTGAAACTTATGTGACACTCGATGTTGATCATGGCGTCATTTTCACTTGTCATTGGACTTCTGTAGGATATCCTGAACCTGTTGGCAGAAGTGCTGGATCCACTCAATGAGCCAGGTGGCTTTGTCAGCTTCAGTTGGAGCAGGAGATGAGTCAGTCGAAGTGACCGCAAGGGGAAGTGCAACATCTATGGGAACCAATGGTTCGAATCCCAACCCCACTTGAAAGGGGCTATGGCCGGTTGAGATATGCAAGGCTCGGTTGTAGCTATGATGGACATAGGGAAGGCAGGGTGTGCAGAACCTATTGAATATGTTGCAAGTGTTCGGACCAAGTCTTGCTGTAAATTAGAATTCCATCCAAATACACCACTACAAAAGTGTTGGTGAATGCTCATAGGATATTGTCCATCATCCTCATGAAAGTGGCTGGAGAATTTGTCAAACCAAAGGGCATGACCAACAATTCAAAAAGTCCTTCCTTTGACTTGAAGGTGGTCTTCCATGCATCTGGTTGTCTCATAGAGTTGGGGCCATCTAGATTTCTCATGGACGCAAGAGTCTAGCATCGTGGTGAGTGTTGCGATTGGTGGTCTGCTGAGGCAATCAACGATGTGATTGGTGCTTCCTTTTTTATACTTGACGTTGAGGTGGAATTGCTGCAAGTATGTGGACCACTTTTGATGGCAGTCATTCTGCAGTTTTCCCTATGTCTGGATGAATTGCAATGGCTTATGATCAGTGTGGATGACTGTCTCCTTCCCAAGAATGTAATGTCTCTACTGGCGGCATGCTTGCACAATGGAGTACATTTATTTGTCGTAAGTAGGGTAATTACGGACAATATCGGAAAATGTCTCACTATGATATGCCACGGGGTGGCCGTGCTGAGTGAGAACGACGCCCACAACATAGTCTAAAGCATCTGTCTCGATCTCAAAGGGATTCTACAGGTCCAGTAGTGAAAGTATTGGGGCTGAGCACAAGCGCTGCTTCAAATCATCGAACGCTTGTTGTTGGGACTGGCCCCACGCAAATTTTTCCCTACCACCAACCCTGTTTATTTGGCTGAGGGCCCATGCAATATGTGAGAAACCCAACACGAACCTACGGTAGAAATTAGCAAGTCCCAAGAAGCTCCGAAGCTCAGTGAGTGTTTTTGGGACTGGCCAGTCATGAATGACTTGGATCTTGGCTAGATCCACATGTACGCCATGCTGATCAATGATGTAGCCCAGGTAATGGACCCTGTCCATGTCGAAGGAGCATTTTTCGTATAGCTTGTGTTGTCGCAGGGTGTGCAGAACCTACCGAATATGCTGCAAGTGTTCAGCCCAAGTCTTGTTGTAAATTAGAATGTCATCCAGATACACCACTACAAAAGTATTGGTGAATGGTCATAGGATATCATCCATCATCCTCATGAAAGTGGTTGGAGCATTTGTCAAACCAAAGGGCATGACCAACCATTCAAATGTCCTTCCTTTGACTTGAAGGTGGTCTTCCATACATCTGTCTGTTCTATTGGGACCTGGTGGTAGCCAGACTTCAGATCAATCTTACTGTAGTATTTGGCCCCCATGATTTGATCAAGGAGGTCATCGATTCGGGGAAGGGGGTGGAACCTCCGTTCGAAGAAGATGTGTCGCCTGTTGGTAGTCGTCGAAGGATGTGCGCGAAACTATCCATCAGCTCGTTCCTCTGTTGCGTGAGGGATTCCTCAGTCAATAGTTTGAAAGGATCTCCTGTCCCATCATCTTTATTTTATCCTACCATGGGAGGTCTCTTAGGCATGCGAGAGCTTCTGTCCTCAAGAGAAACAAGCTCGAGACCCAAATCTTTGTACTCTGACCTCATTGGGGACATGCATTAAGACGACAATGAGCAGACCGCTTTGATACCACTGATCCAGATTTTATGGGAAGAATGAAATGAATAGAGATTATTAACAGGTGCTTAACACAAAATAACAGAGATACAGTAAAATTGGTTTTCTATTCAATAACGAAATAAGCTGAAACTGTAAAATGCAGCGGAAACAAGCTTGCTGGAATTGTGGCGGCTTATCTCTGAGAAGAGATGTGACGGCAGCGCGCATTCGCCAGAAGAAGGTTACAATGAGGTTATGAAGGCATTTTTACAATAAGAAAGAATTCCAAAAACCATAGTCATCCAAAAACCTAGCACTAGGAGATGAAGCGCCAAAAGTCATGTGGGCCCTGTTTGGGTAAGCTAGTACATCAACTTCCCGGGGTCGTAACTTTTGCATACGATCTCCATTTTAGGCGTGTGATAGCCCATTGGAAAGGTATCATCGAGGAGATTCATTTTGGGGGATAAATATTCTGTTGGTTATCATTGAGGAGCTCGATACCGAAAAACCTTCATTTAGGCCCTAAAAATGGCCCCGGAAGTAAAAACTGCTAGAAATAGTAAATTGCCAAAAATGTCAGAAATCTGTTTTGAGCCAGTTGGAAAAGGTGGGTGGCCACTGATATCCATCTGGATCAATCCTCCCTCCTTAGGAAGCAATGGTATCCATTGCATTGAGGTCCCCCATTAGATGAGGAAATTTCTGCTGAATTTGGCCCCGGGTGAGCCACTTGCCTTGGTGCAGGAGCTGCCCTGCTTTGACAACTCAATAAAGATGGATCCTTTATTGTCGAGTTCCCTTGATCTGTCTATCCACAATATGATAATTGGATTCCTGTTGTATGCAATCAAGGTTGAGATCTGTCGGTGTGAGCTGCTCTTCTACTTCTGAGGTGTCCAATAATGGTGGGAAATAAGGGCGAAGGAGATCCACGTTGAACACTAGGTGCAGGCTAAGGAAAGGAGGAAAATGAGCTCAAAAGAATTATCTCCCATAGCCTTGGTGATAGTGTATGGTCCATAACAGAGTGGGAGAAGCTTCCTATGTGGTCCTGTAAGGCATTCTTTCTGCAAGTGCAACCAAACTTTGTCGCCCACCTGAAACTTATGCGGCACCCGATGTTGATCATGGTGTCGTTTGTACTTGTCATTGGACTTCTGTAGGATATCCTGAACCTGTTAGCGGATGTGATGGATCCACTCAATGAACCAGGTGGCTTTTTCAGCTTCAGTTGGAGCAGGAGATGAGCCAGCTGAAGTGACCACAAGGGGAAATGCACCATCTATGGGACCCAATGGTTGGAATCCCAATCCCACTTGAAAGAGGCTGTGGCCAGTTGAGCTATGAAAGGCTCGGTAGTAGCTATGTTGGACGTAGGGAAGGCTCTCATCCCATGTGCGAGGGTTCTTTGAATTATGCATGCAAAGGATATGCACAATCATTCAATTTACAACCTCAGTTTGGCCATCTTTCTGGGGGTGGAAGGCCGTGGATTTGGTGTGCTTGGTGTCCAGCAGTATCGGATAGTGTCTCACTATGATAGGCCACAGAGTGGCCTTGCTGAGTGAGAACGACGCCCACAACATAGTCTGAAGCATCTGTCTCGATCTCAAAGGGATGTTTCAGGTCTGATAGTGAAAGTACTGGGGCTGAGCACAAGCGTTGCTTCAAATCATCGAACCCTTGTTGTTGGGACTGGCCCCACGCAAATTTTTCCTTACCACCACCCCTGTTTATTTGGCTGAGGGCCCATGCAATATAGGAGAAACCCAACACGAACCTGTGGTAGAAATTAGCGAGTCCCAAGAAGCTTCGAAGCTCAGTGAGTGTTGTTGTGGCTAGCCAGTCACGAATGACTTGGATCTTGGCTAGTTCCACATGTACGCCATGATGATCAATGATGTAGCCCAGGTAATGGACCCTGTCCATGCCGAAGGATAATTTTTCCAGGTTGGCGTATAGCTTATGCTGCTGCAGGGTGTGCAGAACCTGCTGAAAATGCTGCAAGTGTTCGGCCCAAGTCTTCAATTAGGGGAATCGGGTACCAGTTTCTGATAGTGATTTTATTCAGAGCCCGGAAATCAATAAAGAGTCGCCAGGTTCCATATTTCTTCTATACCAACACGATTGGGCTCCCGCAAGGTGATGAGTTGGGGCGGATGTTCCCCTTGTGGAGTAGTTCTTGGATTTGTCACTTGATCTCCTCATTCTATAACGAAGAGAGACTATAGATTGGCCCATTGGGCAGCAGTGCACCAGGGGTCAGATTGATGGGGTGCTTGACCTAGTAGTGTAGAGGTACCCCTATGGGTGAGGAGAAGATATCCGAGTATTCTTCCACGACCTTATCTACTTGCTTCCACTGTGTGGAGAGATCGGCCACAAAGACCTTGGATGTGGCTGCAATATTTCACTTTTTCTGAGATAAAATCACGAAGAAGACAAATTTCCCTGTCTGCGAGATGACCTTCCTGCATTGCTTAGCAGAGATCAAGGAAATAACACTAGGTGGGACTGCCTCAGGTATCCTGTACAATTTCATGTTCAAAGTAATAATAACACCATGAGGCCTAGACTCATATACAACATGACGTTTCCATAAATAAGGTTGGACCAAAAGAACATCACAAACTTCAAGAGGAGCAACATCACACAATACCTTGTCTTTGAAGGGCTTGATGTCGTACGACAGTCGGCATTGTTGGCTGACACGAAGATCGCTTCCTTGGCGGAGCCATATAATGGTGTAGGGTTGTGGGTGTGGCATTGTTGACAAGGCCATCGACTTGACGACCTCTATTGAGATGAGGTTCTTCTGGCTATCGGTATCAACGATGAAGTGCAGCGGGGAGAGGCGCTCTCCTTCTTCTGGCTCGTCTAGTTCACCAGGCTGGAGCTTGGTGGTAGCAACGGTGGCATTGGGTTCCATGTCAATGATCTATCTTCCCCTTTCTGCTTCTGTCTCGGAGTCAAAATATACATCTGATTAATAGGTTTTCACTTTGGCCACCAGCGAACGCCTTGAGCGGTAGTCAGCAGTGTTATGCCAAGGGCTCTTATGGGAGTCGCACCACTTCCCGGTATCTTTCTTTATATTTCTTGTGTCCTTATTTTCTTGCAACTTGTATTGGTTGTCTTGATACTACCCATATTTGCTCTATCCTTTGTTTGGTGGGTTGGGGCCGCCCTTTCCTGGCTTTTGTTGTGAGGGGTTCCCAGGCCCAAATTGTCGCATCTTTTGTGTGAGTTTCTGCTCGATTTTGACGGCATATCGGTAGGCCGCGCCCAAGGATGAGATGTACAGAAATTCCATTTCGGTCTGGATGTATCTATGAAGAGCACTATGATACTTGAGAACCAGATGTCGTTCTGAATATTTGATACCCAACTTGGTGCGCAAGGTATGGAAGATATTTGTGAAATCTGACACTGCTTGGTCTCTTTCTTGTCACAGTGTGGTCCATTTGGTATACAGGTCGTCATAAATTCCGACGGGGTAGTATTGTTGCTTAATAACATCCTTGAAGGATTCCCAAGTGGCCGTGACTAAAAATAATGAGGTTTCCTCTGTTTCCTTTTGCTCACAGAAATTTTCCCACCAATCTTTGACATAGGGAACGACTTTGAGGAGCGCAAAAGTAATCTTTTCTCTATCCAAAAATTTATGAACAGAAAAATACCCTTCTAGTAGATTCAACCACTTGTCTACAACATCTTCTTCTATCTGACCTTCAAATATAGTAATATCAAAGTTTATTTGTACCTTGAAGGGGTCGGTGCCTCCGTTCAAAGAAGATGTGTCGCCTGTTGGTAGTCGCCGAAGGATTTGCGCGAAACTATCCATCATTTCATTCCTCTATTGCGTGAGGGATTCCTCAATCAACAGTTTGAAAGGATCTCCTATCCCATCATCTTTCTTTTATCCTGCCATGGGAGGTCACTTGGGCATGCGAGAGATTCTGTCCTCAAGAGAAACAAGCTCGAGACCCAACTCTTTGTACTCCGACCTTGTTGGGGACATGCATTAAGACGACAAGGAGCAGACCGCTCTGATACCACTGATCCGGATTTTATGAGTAGAAAAAAATGAATACAAATTATTAATAGGTTCTTAACACAAAATAACAGAGATACAGTAAAACTGGTTTTCTATTCAATAACGAAATAAGCTGAAACTGTAAAATGCAGCGGAAACAAGCTTGCTGGAATGGTGGCGGCTTATCTTTGAGAAGAGATGTGACGACAATGCACATCCACTAGAAGAAGCTTACAATGAGGCTCTGAAGGCCTTTTTACAATAAGCAAGAATGCCAAAAACCCTAGACATCCAAAAACCTAACATTAGGAGATGAAGCACCAAAAGTCATGTGGGCTCTGTTTGGGTAAGCTAGTACAT